>CACRXK020001454.1:0-54239 GCA_902702795.2 Paramuricea clavata
TGTTGTTGTTGTGTACTCAGGTGAATATTATGTTTGCGATGTTACTCTGAGTGCATATCCACACCAGGCGAGCTTGAAAAATATGCCCGGCCACGGTGGGATTCGAACCTACGACCTTTGGAATATTAGTCTTAAAAATAGCTCGGTCAAAGGCGACAATTAATAATATAAAGGTCAAACGCACGTAACAAATCCATTATCGATTTCTTCGAATTTCTTTTTCTTTTATGCTTTATGGCAGAAAATAAATCAAACAAACAGTATTTTGAAAGGGCTTTATCAAAATCTTGGACGAATTTTGGACACAGGACGCTGAAAGAACAGCCAAACTGGTCATGTATTCGAACGGCTTGTTGTTGACAGCCAAGCCGTTCTGCCAACTGGCTTTGCCGGCAAAAGTCTTATTTTTAATATCAGGTCCTACAGGCGTTGTTTTCTGAGCTACATCGCCTTCTTCATGGTACGATTGAGAATTTCATTGTTGCTGTTGTTAGCCCGTTAGAGTATATCTGCGTCCAGCAAGTTGAGACCTTGAGAAAGCTTGGCAGTCAAGCTGTGCACAGAACTGACTAATTAAATCTTTGTTTGCTGTTCGGTTAAATAGAGAAATTGACTCTTAATTATATAAAAATACCTTGAATTTTTAAGTTTAATTATAAAGCAAAATGCAAACTCTGCGGGCATGTTCATGAGAATATAATTTTTTTGTGTAACGAAATCTACAACACTTGTCAATCATATTGCATATTGTGTCTAAAAATAACATGTGGGCGTCCCACAGTCTAGACAGGTTTTGTGTCAGGCCCTATTTCAAATTAGGGCCTGAACTTCAGGTTACATGTGTGGGGGCATAGTCCCCAGAAATTTTTTGAAATTTGAAGGGGTCAGTCAACTGGGAGGGGGGCGTTTGCCCCCCAGCTTGTATGTTAAAAATGGCCCTGGATTTTGTATGTGCTTTTATAAACAAATGAGTATGATTGTGTAAAGGCTGCTTTAGCAGAAGTTTAACCGAAATGTCTAGAAACACTAAGACAAAAAATGCTCAATGTTTCTGCAATCTTCATAATCTTTGCCATAAGCCATCATCATTCATATACAGGTGTTCTTCATATATGGCAAAGCATATTAAAAGCAATTAATATTGGCGTTAATATATTCAATTTATCATTGTAGACCATGGTTCTTATCAACTTTGATGAGAGTTATATGTTTTGCCCGAATGACATATGGATTTCTGCTCAATTGCCCGACCGTAAAAATTTTGGGGGGGGGGGATGTTCCCCTCCCCCCCCCCTCCGGCCGATACAAATTGAATTGTGCTGAATTATGACCTTCAAATAATGACAAATTACATTTTTTGAATGTCTTTATGTGCTTGAAGGATATGTTTGATCACTTTGATGGACTTTCCTATACCCATATGAGACAAGGGCAGCAGGTGGGAGGGTAGATGACCCCCAAATATTTGGAGAATGAAGAAAATTTGAACAAAGACTAGGACATAATTTAAATTCAGGTTATAATTAATATTACATGAAAACTTGTTACCCTTCCCAGAATGGTCAGCACTTATGAATGTGCCCCTACTCTGCTTGGTCAGCCCAAATGTCAAAATAATACATTGTTACTGACAAAGGGCAAATTCTTGTAAAAAGAACACACTGTACTGTACATTGTAAGCAGGGTTAGTAAGAAATTTTTCAAATTTAAATAAACCATTAAAAATCAGTTAATTTGTGTCTTAACCCATTGAATGGCAGCACTCTCCCCCCTGATGAGTGAAATCATCTGGCATTAGACAGAGTAAAATAATAAAGTAGGGTGCATTGCCACTTAAAGGGTTAACAGGATGCATGGGCAGATTAACCCACTGAGTGGCAGCACTCTCCCTCTAATGAATAAAATCGTCTGGCATTATATTGTCTAATTAGTAAAATAATAAATTAGGGTGCATCTGGGCACATTGCAAATAAGGGTAAGCAAATTGGCTTTTGAACAACTGGCCACAGGTGGAACAACTTTGTTTTACTTTTATACTACTTGTTTTTTCTTCTGGGCTGGTATCTCAACTTGAATGCCTTTTAATCTGTACCCACACCAATTTTTGGGACCCGAATTTATAAGGGATGCTGAACTCTTAGCTTGGTTAACCCTTTAAGTGGGTTAACCTAAATAGTAAAATTCAAATCAATCATTATAACAAGTTTGTGCCAGTGTTGGTAGTGATGATAACATGCTTCGAATAGAGAGAGATTGAACTACCTGAATAAAATATTAGAGTTATAACTTTGACATTTCAAGTGAAGGCCCTTTGTCTGGTACAAGTTAGTAGCTGATGGCCTTCACTTCAAATAAAATGTCAACGTTTTGCTTGTATTTTTCATGTAGTTGAATCCCTCTATCTCCATCCAAAGCTTTCTCAAGCTTCCTAACAGTTTGTTTATAACTTTGGAAATATTTCTTCAGAGATATTGTTTGGATCAGAAGTTTTCTTCTCTGAAGTTTTGAAAGAAATAGATCTGCATAGCAGGTTAAGTTTTAACAAAGGGTTAGCACTAATCCAGCTTTGTAAACTTGCCCCTGATGGATTAGAATGGACTGCCATGTTCAAATGTAGACTCTCTAGTTTGGGGATATATAATACATTCTGAAAATTATGAAAATATTGCACAATATGAACACATTTAAAATGACCTATCTATTATTATTAAATAGGAAGTGTTTACATGTAAATATTTGTTCAAAATCAGAAGGATTATTTTATTACAATCCACTTAAACGATATCAGTTAATAAAAAAGTAAACTTTATCTTGTGACAACAGTATTTATCTTGGGTCTTGAATTGTTCAAATCCATACAATATTTACCACGAAACTTGAGTGTGAAACTTGAGTCTTGAATTTTTCGACTACACTTCAGTTGCATTGAGTAATCCTCCATAATTTAATATAAATATCAACATTGTTATTAACATTGCGATTCATTCGTTCATCCCATTGAATTTTAAAAACACTTTATGAACTTGAATACTATTAATTTTGTATTTATTTAAAGTGATACGCGACTACCTTGACTGTTTGATCAAAACATTCCCTCATATAAACGAACATCCCTTCGGAAGTAACATGTTTTTTTGTTTATATCCGGTTTTAAGCCCACGAAATATCCACGCAAATCAGCACACCGTGTGGGGGAATTTCATTGGTCGCTTATATACAAATGTATTTCGTCACTGAAATAGAATTCTCTCTCGGGTTCGCAGACTGTGTTTCGTCTCGGGGGAGCGAAACACTGTCTGCATTACGGAGGCTAGACAATAACTTGTGTTGGCAATGTATTTAAAAATTGATCAGTCTGACTTTAAATCCGAATCACCAGTATTTTGCCAATTTAAGCTTTGGTTATAGTTGTGCAAGTACTCCAATTGTCTTGAACCATAACAGAAGGATTAGTTTGTTGTGTTGGTGTAGTGTACTCAGGTGAATAAGATGCTTGTGATGTTACTCTGAATGTGTATCCACACCGGGCAGGCTTGAAAAATATGCCTGGCCATGGTGGGATTAGTGTTTGTGTAAACATTGTATGGATTCTGTGTCATGTTTTCAATTGAAAAGTGCATTAAAGTAGGTATATTGTAAACACTGGATTGGACTAGGTTTAGATTGGACTAGACTTTGCACTAACTCTAGACTTACAGTAAGATTTTTGTATAAATCCCCATAATTATCGTTAGAAACAAACAACAAAAAGGAGCTCGATAGGTCCAATAGAACAACTTACGTCGCATCTGCAAGATAATGCATACCAACCTTGTTCCCAGAGCATACCCGTTCACAGGTTGGGGTGGGCATAATCGAATTAATTCATGTTGCATTTCCAACATGAGTTGTAAACATACTCGGCAATTGTTGCAAAATATAAACAAAGTATTTAGAATTTCTTTTCAAAAATTTGATACTTTTTACACTGAAATGAATTGAAAAAACTAAAGATTCTGTGGTAAATATGTACAAGACATTCGGATTGATAGGGATCGGATTGATACAACTACCGTTGCACTTGTATCTTCAATTATCATCGTTTCAGAAACCAACTCTCCCAAACACATAAAATCATCATTACCTAATGAAAAATATAATTACGAAAGTTGGATTCTGGTTTTGTAAGGTTCTATGAAATAATGGGAATAACAACAATTTTAATCATGAATTTACCAGCAGTTATAATTTCTTTCTCTTTATAATCATCAGCACTGCAGTCAAGTTGCAGACCTATAATAACAATTGCACTTCTTAATTAGCACATATTGCACACCATGAATATGAAAATGGGCATAGCTTAAGGTGGCTTGCTACAGTTTATAGAAATGTTGAAAATGCGTAAACTAGATCACCTTTTTGAAGAGATGATGCTCTTTACAAATCGAAATTTGTATATTATATATACAGCGACAATCAAACAGTCGAAAATTGGTCAGAAAAGTGATGTCACCACTGTTGCTATGGCAACAATGACGATTCAAGATGGCCGATATTTTGGCTTTGAACGCATTTTACTTTAAAAAAAGGTCGGTTACCCCCATTTTTTATTTCAGAAAACATTTTCTTATAGTGCAATGCACTATCTGACCAATTTTAAAAAAATTCTGTAATGCAAAAAAAAAAATTATTTCGAAAAACCATGTTTATAAATTTTTTTAAAATTTGGCATTACAGAATTTTTTATAATAGTACTATATAGTACTGTATTGTACTATAAGAAAATGTTTTCTGAAATAAAAAATGGGGGTAACCAACCTTTTTTTGAAGTAAAATGCGTTCAAAGCCAAAATATCGGCCATCTTGAATCGTCATTGTTGCCATAGCCACAGTGGTGACGTCACTTTTCTGACCAATTTTCGACTGTTTGATTGTCGCTGTATATATAATATACAAATTTCGATTTGTAAAGAGCATCATCTCTTCAAAAAGGTGATCTAGTTTACGCATTTTCAACATTTCTATAAACTGCAGCGAGCCACCTTAATTAACTATTCATTATATCACAAACACTACCTTACTGTAATAATTGGAAAATGCAAGAACTTGATGAAAAATATAAAATATAAATTCTACATATTGAGTCAATATTAAAATACTTTGCGTAGTTTTCCTGGCTTTACTGGGTCTTTGCATACTTGACAATCCTGTGAACAAAAAATATTGAGATATTTCAGGTAAAAGCTGGGTTAGGGTCTCAATTGTTCAACTGTTGTCTGTTTGGGTGTATAAACGGGGTTACATTTCACCCTATGTCAACTCAGGCCTATTTTCGAATTATACAATTCTGACCAAATATACATTGAAATTCAGCATACCTGACACATCCTCAATGAATGCTAATCCATGATAAAATGCTCTTAAAAAATGCAGTATGCATATATGAGGACCAACAAAGTAGGGACTTGTTAACATAATTAGACAATGTCACATCTGGGCACATTGCCAGAAGATACTAAGTTAAAATATAATATAACCCACAGTACCTGTTATATTAGCATAAATTAGCATAATTTATCATTGTGTATATACGTCCTGAACCAGTATTAAAGTCAAGTCAGTAACTCAACATGGTGGCAGCGGTGGGATCTTGTTGGAGGGCTTGATTGAAGTAAAGAGTGGAAAAGCAGCCGGTTGACAACTTAGATGTGCCACTAACTTCTTACAAGACTCTGGTCCCTTGATTGTGTTAAAGATAGCCAGAATGGCATCTTTTCAAGTGCAACTGCCAGAAAAACTTACTTTCGAGCCTGAAGATTGGTTGAATGGAGTCAAAGATTTGAGCAATTTAGAATGGCATCTGTTGTTCAGTTGGTTCCACTGCCAGAAAATACTACCACACAAAGAGAAACTAGTGGGTCAGAGGATAATAATATTCCTGAACTCGATATAAATTCAAGGCCAAAACGAACTGCAAAACTATCGTTAAAAGCACGCAAGAGCAAAGGACTTGTTTAGAACGTAATAGAACTGTAGAACCAGTAGTCAACTTATATTCAATTAAATTTTAATTAGTCAATCATTGATTGATTAATGAACAAATTGATTAATGAACACATAGATTAATATTTTAAAAAAACCCGTTTAAAAAACAGTTAAAAAGGAGATGTTGTATTAGCATAATTTATCATTATGTATATAAGTCCTGAACTGGTATTAAAGTCAAGTCATAACTTAACAGTACCCACTGAAACAAAAAACACAGCCATTGTCACAGGGTATTTAATATTCTGTGACTGTGCCTAAAAATTCAAGCAGAGTAAACAGTGCATAAATATAATGTCATTGGAACAGTATGAGGTGCAAAATATGACAAAATAGATCATAGTTGTTTGATATATATTACTGCAAATATATACAGTATAACTAGTGATGAATAGGTTACTCTTCTAAATATTTAAATATTGAAAGCGTGTTATATACATTACAAATCATACAACTTGTGATATAGATCACAATTCACAACGCAGCTCGTGATATAGGTTACAAATCATGGTTTATATCACAACTTGTGATATAGATCACAATCCACATTGCAGCTTGTGATATAGGTTACAATTTCGCATTCGGAATTACTTAATCTTATGACCCATATAGTGAACGGAAGGCTATTTTATATTCTGGAGGGGGCACATTACATTGGACATATTCATTGTTGATGCTTCTCGCCTTCTCTTCAATTTTGACAATGACCGACATGTGTGGAGATGTCGAATCTGTTGTTCAAAATGTGGTAAACAGTCCTCAGTTTTGGTCGCTTGTTGCAGATGTTATTGAAAGCTCAAACCATACCACAAATTTGACACAAACCGAGGCGTCCAGCATCTCTCAGAATCAACCTAAATCAACAAACATAGTCGGCAACGACGGCAAGTGCTTCCAACAACCGTAGCCGAATTACTTATGCAAATCCCATAGCAGAATTTAATGGTATTTTTCGCCGTGGGGCGTCTACTGGTCAGCAACAGCAAGGTGGCGGCACCATTGCGTCTTTTCTGCCTGGGATAGCCCATTATACAGCAAGATAGAGATCTTGAAACTGTAGGACGTCACGAGGTCACCGAAGTTCAAGTGTCGACTTGTAAAACCTGTTCAAATTTCCTTCAGATACAATTTAAAGTTTTCAAACCTTCCTCAAAATAAACTGAATAAATACTGAAATATGGCTTCATCAAATAGCAATATACTAGAGTATATAAACTTAACTGATTTTGACAGCATAAAGTTTGAAAGAGATGCGTTGTTAAATGCAGTACATGATTCTAATATATTATTTGCCGTAACAGAATTTATACTTCGGACAAATTGGACATCTTTACCAACTACATCCTATGTGATATGTTGAATATAAAAAGAATATAAAGACTCAAGAGTCAAGATAATCTTTAAAATGTGATGGTTTCTAAATCTGTAATAACAGTGGTACACACATAAAAATTGAGAAAATCAACAATTTGTTCCCGGTTGATATTGACTGGTGTGAACAAGGTTGTGCCGCCTACTATGAACAAGTTTGCAACAAGACTTGCAACAATTTTTTTATTTTATGCCTGTACACATATTATATAGAGTTCAGCAGTAAAACCATGGCAACAACATTCCAGAGGTGGTATTTGATGTTTCTGTACTTGTGGTTTTGAAAGGCATTTGAGAGTGTCAATCAATCAATCAATTTATTTACCACACAACATTACATTACAGATTCCCTTATACTCGTATACTATAATAAATATTGGTCCCATTTTACATTTGTTGAATTATATAAAAAAAGTATTGTTGTGCAGAAGGTTGAGCTGTGAGAAAGCTCGAGAGAACTTGAACAAGCACTGATCAACCAATGGAACTGGGAAGGAGATTTTTTAAGAATCTATGTATTCAAATGGTTGAGTGAAAAAGGAGATATGGCTATTATATAGAAATAAATCATAAACTATATTATACTCAATATTTATGAATATGGGACCTTAGTCTAGCCTGAAAAATAAATAACGTAGCAGCTTCGGTTATATATTTATTTCTAGTGAGTTCCAAAACAATGATCCTCTGTGTTTAAGAGTTAGTTTTCTTGTTGTTGTTCCGACTTTGTTGATATGAACTCTGTTGGCATTCCGCGTCTTGTAAGAGTGAATATCTTTGTTAAGGATGAAGTAATTCCTAAAATGTTGCGGGAAAATTGAGGACTTGTCAAAGCATCTATACATGAAAGAACCAGTTTGAAATTTATTAATGGCATAAACATCAAGTAACTTGAATTTTGAAAAAAAGTGGTTCAGTAGGATCTTGATGTCCACCATTAGCAATAATATGCACTACACGTTTTTGCAATTTCATGATTTTATCAAGATTAGTAGGGTATGTTTTAGCCCAAACTATATTACAGTATTGTCCCCGAGCCGGTGGCGCGAAGCACCGTGTGAGGGTACTAATTCCCCCGGCTATTTACACCCGGGGAAACGAAAGCATTAGGGAAGTCTGAAGTTAATCAAATATCGCAGGCGTGGGTGGTCATCCTCACTGATCAAAAAAATATGGCGGACTGTCATGAATAGCGAACACCGATTGGTCAAATTTAAAATTTGTTGTTGTATGACGAATTTAACTGACAGATACTTCATGAAAATATTTTGCTTTTTGCACTACAGTTTTTTGTACATTTGCAAAAACATTTGGCAGCTTTAAAAGCAATTAGTTTTATTAAAACTTTTATCAAACAATTACGGTATCAAATATGGACAAGATAAGGAGCCATGAAGAGCGGCAAGGAAATGACAAGAAAGCCGAGCGTCTAGCGAAAAGAAGGGAGCGAAGACGACAACGTTTGCTCGAGGAGACTGCCGAGGAAAGAGAACCTCGCCTGGGAAGGTCTGGGAAAGCATAGAGAAGCATGGAAAAGACTGCTGAAGCGAAAGGTAAGAAAAGGCTTGTCTTCACAACGCCAATGTTACTGTAGCTATACAAGTTGAAGTATGATATTCGACCCTCCTTTCTTCACAATTTTCCAATAAAGAGTTTGTCATGACATGCTCAAGTCAGTATAACCAGACTGTATTTATTTATATCAGTTATCACAGCCACAGGCAATTTTATGCTGTCAAATACCGTCGGTTGCAACTAAAGGTGAACAGTTGCAGATAAAACATTCTCTATTCTCATTAAAAAGCCTGTAAAGGTTTCCAGTAGGTCTCTAGCCCGACATGTTCAGATGAAGTTTTTTTTTACTTATTATTGTACACATGGGAAACAACAATTAAGTGTTGTTGTTCTTGACAAACATTGGAGATTCTAATCACAGAAATGTTTTTATGAGCGACTGTTCATCGTTAGTTGCAAGCAACGGTACAACATACTATGAACATTTTTCAGACTGTGACCGAATGTGCAATGATATATTTTTCATGAAAGTTGTTATCAATTCCTAAAATTTGTTTATAGTAAAACGGCCTGCTCAGCACTCACTACTCATGATGATTTCATTTAGAAATGCAGTTACCAGGAAAGGAACTGATTCTAAAATATGAAATTTAAAAGCATTGGCTAACCGAATAAAGCGATGTGAAGACAAGGTATAAACTTTTATAGTTGCTATTTGTTATGAAATCCTATAAATAAACCGATTCAACAATAATTTTGCCTCGAATTTGCATATTCTATGCTGCATGTCAGAAGCGGCATGTTTATATTTTATTTTTATAGTATAAAAATAAAATTGTAATAGTATGAAATAAAATACATTTCTGTTTATTGACCAGTACTTATTTAATGTCTTCTTCATCCATTGGTCAGAGTAAATTTTTACTTCTTGCAAGTAACTATTTGACAAGCAGCCTGAAATAAGCACAGGAATAAGCACAATAAGCCATTTTATAGTAGCAATATGAAAATTAATCACTGAATGATCACTGATAACTTGATAATAATATAAAACAAAACACTTCTATCAGCAACTTTTACAATCACTGATAACTTGATAATAATTTAAACCAGTCCAGTTGTAGTTTCAATATCTGGGAATAATACATGGGTGCACAGAAATACCAGCTTTATTTCGAGTGTTGAACATGATATCTCGAGTGAGATGTCATGTTCAACACAAAAAATAAATATGGTATTTCCAACCACCCATGTATTTCTCTGTTTATTACATAAAGGACAGTCTTTGAAAAGCGATAAGTGGTAGCTAACCTTTTAATTTTTATAGAACTGAAAACTGAAAGTTCTTCGATTTCCCTTGATTTTATATATATTGTAGACCTACCCAACCCCACACATTTACTGAAGTTTCAGCCATGAAGCACAAAATGAAGAAAAGTTAGCGCACTTCAAAAATCGAACCAAAAATGATGCGAAATGTCCAAGAAATTTCGCTATATAAAGTAGTCAACATCATGTGCTGTGCTGAGCGCGCATTATAGGTTTTTGCTTTGCTGTTACAATATATGTCTTTAGAATGTATGGAACTTTCTCGTGATATCTTTTTCCATAAATTGAAACTTATTGACTTGGTTATTTTAGATCAAAGATGGATGAAATTTCCGGGTTTTCCAAACTACGTATTGTGAATCACCTATTTAAATATGGTCCTACTTTCTTTATAAATGTACATATGCATAATTTGTTAGGGCTAGGATTTAGTCATTCTACGACGATTTCAAATGTTTGGGATTCTTTTGTCTTGGCGAAATTTGCAGTTAAACATGTACAATATTATGCACATATCAACGGCCTGCCCGGGGGGTACACCCCCGGGAGGTACACCCCCGGGACTTTGAAAAAACATGATTCTAATACGTTAATTCCCCCTCCATCCCCCGGGAAATGTGCAAGTCAAACTGCCCCCCCCCCTGGGGCTTAGAATAAAGTAGTTCATAAAAAACCTATGAAAGATTTTTCAAAAAAGCACGGCAATAATGTTGTCGACGAGTATTCTGTCATTCACACCCTCATTTAGAACTGAAAAAAGGCGGTTTCAACAAAATTCTTCCACAAATCAGAAGTTTATATAAAAAATTTTTAATCCATATTGCAACAACATAAATCAATGATCAACAGATTCACTGTGATTAGTTTAACAATATAACAGAATACATTTATATTTTATAACGTACATTTATAACGTAAGCAGTCGTCAAATTAACATTTCTGACTCCAGTTTCTGAAGAGGTTTTCCAATAATATATATATATATATAATATTACAGTATTAAATGACGACTTTAGGCCTAGTTCAATTATTACATAACATGCAAAGATATGTCTCCATTGTTTCGGCTTGTTGTTCAGTTACGTCCACGCATTCACCATGGTACCAGCAGTCACAACCGTCACATTGTATCATAAATCTAAAAAAACGAACATTGTAATGTGAATTTCACAAGAAGCAAAATCAACAAACTACTATTTAAATTATTTGCATGAAGTTGCATATTTACCTGTGTTCTTCTTTCTGACAAAAACAATACAGCATGAGGTCTTCACTGTCATCGTCGTCATCATCATCATCACCCAGATCATTTTCATCCATAGCTGTAACACACAATGAAGAAAATTCACATATTTTTTATTTAAAGATGCTGTAAAGTCCGTATGTTGTAAGCCAACGCTTTGTTTACATTTTCAACTCAGTGCTACTGAATTATTAACACTTTTCTGGTCGCTATGCTTGTAAATGAATGTAGGCCTGCGCAGAACGGACTTTACAGCATTTTTAAACATATATATTTAAAAAAATCTTAATTACTTAAATCTTAAATACTCAAAAATCGTATTACTTAATTACATGTACCTCTATCAGTGCTCCTTCGCTTTTCAAGTTTTTTGGCTTTCTTAAGTTCCTTCCTCTTTTGAATGGCCTTGAAATGGTCCACCAAGTAAAGGGTATCAGACACACTTAAAAGACACTCTTTTGCCAAACTCTGAACGTCGTTTTCACTGGGATCAGCATTTCTCTGTATGGATGATTTGATTACATATGATGGCGGTTTGAGGCACGATTTGATTCCATGTTTCTTCACCTGGTCGATAACACTTTCTGGAGATAAATAATGGCCAGCACAGAAATCTGGACATGATTTGCATGAACCACCCCATGGTCGTTGAGGGTCTGGAACAGGGAGTGGCAGCACTGAAAGATTTGGACCTCCATCGTACCAGATCCACTGTTTTTTACCCTGCTTGCACACCTTGTGCGGACAATTCTTTTCGAAACATGGGCAGCATGAACACATAGTTTTGTGGGATATCTTTCACCATATGTCGATTTCGAATATTCCAATCATTTCGAAATACTGATATAACTCCGGATCTTCCCTTGCTAATAACGCTTTGTTCTGTTTTGTTCCCCGCAAAAATACAAGGAGCTTCTCCCGTCTTTCTTGGTGAGCGGCTGCTGTTGACCCTGTCGCACCTTTAAAGAGGTGAATTTTTGCTCCACAACACGAAGCACCATCAACGGCGGATATATATACATTCATAGCAGCTTCTAAATTCTTTCTCTGTTGCTCTTTACTAATTTGACCCATTGAATCTACATTTGAACCATGGATGGTGGATGGGATAAAAAGATGTGAATGCCCTATGGACAAACATCCATTTTGGAGTTCCACCTTGTTTAAGTAACTTCCTCCAGAAAACCTAGATGTAACAATTGTGCAAACTTTATCTTTTTTGAAATGACGCTCTGCCCAAACGAACTGTACTTCCACATGGCTCGGTCCTTCGTCTACTCCTCCGTCTACTCTTATACAGTCAATATTTCTATCTGAAAGAAACGGTGTGGACAACTGGTTGCTCTCAAGCATTTCTAAGTCCGCGGCATGCTGGGAGGGATTCTTGGGAAAGACGTCATGCGGTTTTATGACTCCAAAACATCCAATTGGTGTATTGTCAGTTTCGAGAAACATATAAGAGCTGGTTTGCAACACTGATGAATATTTATTCAAATAATCGGTTCGGGTTGTTAGCTCCGGGTTCCCTTTTTCAGCCAGGATTGTCTTTTGCTTGTGAGTAAAAGTCGTATCGAGACGAAATCCTGCAGCATCATCGCGGTTTAACATTACCTTATTTAAGCCATCTTTTAGTTGCACAAAATCTAAATTCTTGTAGAACGAACAACTCCAGTGTGCGTCCACGTTTAACTTCACATTAAAACCTTTTCTAGCACGTCTTGAAACCAGTTTTGCAGCACCCCAGTATCGTTTTGCTGACTGCCGTCTTTTGTTCCTCGCACAGCAAAGTTGCACTGTTGTGCCATATGAAAACTTTGTTTTATATTTATCTTCTAAGTATTTGCGAATCCTGTTATACGTTAACTTCGGACCTTTCTTGGTATTACCAGAGAATGTAAGCAAACCTGTGCGTCTCCAGGAATCCGCACCTATCCTGTTCTCTCGCGCAAATCGTTCAATGTCCTTACCGATGTTCGGGTACTTTGCTAGAGTCTTGCTCACTCGTGGAGGAACTTTACGTCCCAGTAAGCACTTGCTTGCAACTATTTTTGCTATCCTCCGTTTCTTCCATCTGTAGATAATCGCTTTCTGTTTAGAGATTTTCTTCATTAAAGTTTCAGGGAATGATCCTTCTTGGGAAATCTTTAGCCAGTCTTCTGGGTCGTCACTCTCAGAGTCTGTATGGACTTCATCTTCATCATAATTACCAATGTTTTCATTTTCCAGTGCCCTGTATGCTTCCCTCGATTGTTGTAAATCTGTTTTCTCTTTTTCAGTCAAAAGACATTCATTCACGTTCTCGATAAAGCTGTCTAACATGACATCACTTTCTCCTATCCCTTGAAACCGTAACCGACATTCAGTAACGAACAGAAACCAGTTACACTTTGCTTTCTTTAGCAAATCCAACAGTTGTTCACTGGATAGCTTGCACTCGGGACCGTTCTTCGTTTTATTAAATCCCAGTTCGCTAGACGAACAGGTTATATTTGGCTGCTCCTCGACTTCCACGCTACTTAATTCGTCTGAATCCGAGCCACTTCCAGAGTCCTGTTCGTTCATAAGTAAATCTCCAATAATTACGTTTTCTTTGCACATTGCAAGTTCATCTACAGCTTCTCTAATTACTTGCAGCTCTTTAACAGCTGCATACACTGCCTCTCTTTCGGAATTTATATCGTCTATTCCTAATTTGGCCTTAGATTGCGTAGCTGAAAGATGCGAACTAGCTGCAACTCTGATTAATTTCTTATCTTTTTCATTGGTAGCTAAACTGCATAAAAGTTTGAGTTCTTCCTTATTTATACTCTCGCATTTACTATCAGGCACTAAATTCTCCAATAACTCAATAAATTTTGACGTAGTTTGTTCCACTACTGTATCTTGTTACGTATAATTTACTTTTGATAGGAAATATTACAACAGGCAATTGCATGAGTTGTCGAACAGCTTTGTCAGTCTTGTATTGTTGATTAAATCGTGTCTTATAGAGTAACGCGAGTGGACAAATTCCACCACTAATAATTTCTTTTGCAGCTTCAATTAGTGAATTACAATAACAATCCGATGAGTGTCTTTGTAAACCACAATGAATTTGTCGCGCTTCAACAAATTCCTCCAGCGTCATGTCCTTAATATGGGAAACATAAATTTTACCAAGTTTGTAGTTATCACTTAACTTAACGTCACTGTATTTTTTATACTTCAAATAACACATATCTAATGGAGTTCTTTGTTTTTCAATTACCAAAGTAGGGTTAGAGCATCCTACTTTGGCCCGTTTCAAAAATTTTGTGGCTGTTCAGCAGTTTTGGCACATGAATTTTCTGGCACCTTGGTAGACTCTTCAACGATTTCACTGTAGGCTGCAATAATTGCCCCAACCTGTTTCTTCAAGCTGGAGGCGTCACGAGCATTATTGTCCAACTGGTTTTCTGGTTCCTCATTTGAGCCATCTTCTACTGTTATGACTTGATCATTTTTTGGAATCAACTCGCTATCCGACAATACAACGGTATCACCACCACTACTCTCTCCACTTTTTTCACTGCTATGTGACTTGCTGCTTTCACTCCAAGATAGTTGCCTTTGATTCTGTGAATCGGAATCACCTTTTCTGAGGCTGTGAGAACTCTTTTTCTTTTTGTAATTTCTGGACTTTTCTCTTGCTTCCTGTAAAGCTCTCAACTCCTTCTCTAACTTTCGTTTTTCGCTCATTTTCTCCATTATAGATGCATTGACATCTGCAGCTTGCTGGAACTTATTTACATTGGCATACTGTTCTTTTTGCTTTAGTAGCAGCTGAATGGTCTCCGAAACAGATTTTACAGATTCTGATAGTTCGTCAATACGTTCTTCTCGTGCAGTGGTGGAAATATACTTCCTCTTGGTACTTACTGTCGAGGATTCAGAACTGCAGTTGCCAAACACTTTTGATCTTAAGGAACACTTAGCATATGAATACCCCATCTCGTGAACCCTTTTTTTAGCAAGCTCAAATAACTCTCCCTTTTTCTGTAAAAGCTTAACATCTTCTTTGGCAAGTTGCATGCTAGCATCGTTCACCTTCTTCATGTAGCTTGTTGGATTGGGACACTTGAAAATGGTGCTTTCTTCAGCTAACTTGGAAAGCTCAATTTTTACATTTGCTGTTGGAGATTCTTTATGAACAGCCTTAGGAAAGAAACAACAACTAAGAAGTTTGATCTGGATATCGGTTCGTTTTACAAAACTGTGAAACACATGTGTGCACGATTTAGATCACATGAAAATCCCCTGTCATGGGATTCATACATGTAAGATTTGTTGTTGAAGTGAAACTATTCTATGTGAAACGACCCATACAAGAAGTAATATACTAGGATTTTATTAAACTTTCATGTATGTCAATCTTTGAATTATTTCATTTCATGTGTTTCGCTATGTAGTACAGAGCATGGTAACAATGGTATCTCATTAATTTTATTCGTATTCAAAAGTGCCTTTTTTACTGTATCAGTGTCCTCCAACTTTTCGACCACTTCTGTGGCCTCTGATTACACTAAAATTAAAGTGAAGGTTATAAATTATACCTCTATTTCACCCCCAAGCTGCAAACTGTTGTTTGATACTATAAGAGTTCGTTGGCCAGTCCTTGTTGAAGACTTTGATTCACATGATAAAACTTCGTTGACCTTGTCCAATTTTTGACCTACAGCTGGTTGGAAAAAAGTTTTCTATATGTAACGTATAGGCAAGTTCCTAACATCCTATATATAGACCTGGATGGTACATTCATGTACTGGTACATCCATGTACTGGTACATCCATGTACTGGTACATCAATTACTACATGCACATACAAGTCTATAGCAAGTTACAAAATAGGTACGCAGTGCGTACATGTTGCATGCCATCTAAAACTTTAATATGATGCGCTATAGCGCTTATAACCTTTGGTACAACTTAAAATATTGATTCAATAAGTTTAAAATCAATATATTTATTGAAAAATAGCTATTATGTCAAAATAAGAAAACTTAAGATTCTTTCGCGAATTAGCCTACGGTGTAGACCCCAGCAGAAACACACGAATAGGCAATATTTTTTTATAAGCCATCGTTAATAGTTAGTTGCAAGTGACGGTAATAATAACATTATTAAGGTCAAGGTTTTATCAAAAGTGATTAACTGTTAGATTTCCTTTACAAATTTATAGCTAAGTAACGTTAATTCCTTTAGATTTAGCTTTATTGTAACTTTTTAAAGGTGAATTACTATAATCGATTGAAAATTATTATTAGTCATTTTGACGTTTGAGCGATTGAAATGAGTTAATTTACGCTATATTGAATCTTATGCATACTTCACAATGGTTGCTATTTCATTGTATTACATTTCAATAGTATGTATAAATACTATTTATAATTCAAATTTTGTTTGATATTTATATTTCATGTTATTTACAAAATGTGCAGTACAGTAGTTTTGAAGTTTTGAAAAACTATGGGCACAATGGCTCCGTTTCAGTTTGAGTATATAAAAATCGAGTATTTCGATATTAAAGCCTGATAATTGATAAATAATCAGTGCGAGCACAACGGCTCCAAAATCACAACAAATAACAGAATATAAGGTAAGTTGAAAACTGTAAAGCATTTCATTGGTAAGGAGGAAATACTTTGGTTTATAATCTGAAGAAATAGCCAGTGATTGTCTACACCATAGACGGTAAAAATCTAAATTTTAAAAAAATCTTCACAGGAAGATGCCATCGAAACCTCCTCGGTGAGGTACCTTCAGCACCGCATAGCCGTTTACTTCTTTCGAAAAGCCTCCTACTCCAAATTCTATTGGGAACCCTGCATGCCGTCATTTTTCGGCCATTGCAAACGCCTGAGCAGGCATCTTGTTATAATAAAAAAGTTTTATATTTAAAGAGGGTAACATTCTTAATATCATAGTAAATCATTATACACTGATAACTTCATCACGCTTTCATATACCTTGATGGAACTGCTCCCATTTTTCTCCTGGTCGAAGGAGAATGAGCGTTGTATTTGATTCAACAAAAAGAAAATATTCTTCATCAACTTCTGTCCCATCTGATTCCAACACCAGTGTGTATATGGCTGTGTTTTCACCTGAAAACACCAGTTTTACAGCCCCTGAAATAGAAGGACCGATCTTTAATATATGACAACTGAATTATGCACAACATTATCAAATACAAGGAATCTACAATAAAAATTTTGACCTTGAAAATGGTCCAAAATATATATATTTGCATGCACTGTACTGTATATTGCTTGAGTGAATATATTGTATTGGGTCGTTCCAGAAAAGATCCACACTCCCCCCACGGAGGAAATTTCTGATAATAGTAAATGTATTAGGACATCCGAAGGGGGTAGGGGGGGTTAACTCCCTATTTCCTTTGTGGGGGTGGTATGGATGTTTTCTGGAATGACCCATTCTCCCTTCTATTATAAATATGATTAAAATCACATAATACAGCAACAGTTACACATTTTTCCAAGTATGAAGCAACAGCCTAATAATACTGTTGTCCACTAATCCAATGGATCACATCTGTCATGAGTGAAGAGGAGGATCAGAAATTATATAGACAGAATATTAAATCTGACCAGTGAACCATGCCTTGACAATAAAACCTGAAATAGGCACAAGGCGTGTCTTTACTTCTCTTCCACTTACAGTGCAAGTTTGTATTAAATACAGTATGTGCTGATTTTAATAGGGCATACATGTTTATTTTTTATGAATAAAATTTTTCACATTTTAAATTTATTTATGGTGTTTTATATTATAAATAAACTCAGTGCATAGATACTGTAACTGAAATAATTAAATATTTGAGAGCAAATATAAATGCAAAATATATAACAATACAATCATTGACCATGTGCAAAATATTTTACCTTTCCCAACAATTTCCTTTACTGATCTGGCCACCACGGACACTTTTTTCTCCCGTTTGGCATTCCAAACTTTAAATGGTTTTGGCTTTTAATATAAAATAGCATACAAACAATTAAAAATTATCATACAAACGTGATCACAATGGCACTCAAGTGTTCTGTATTTATTTATTCAAATTTTAGCAAGACCACTACAAAATATCATGAATAATACATTTGTTGATGAGGGGCGTTCAAGCGGAAAGTAAATCCATATGGATTGGAGTTTGATGCTCAATAGTAATACAGTAAAACTACGGATTTAAAATAAAAAAATTAAAAATCCTCACCTTGTTTTCCGACGACATCTTGGCGATCGATATTTTTCTTTGTGAGCCTGCGATTTTGAGTTCGCACTAGCCCGCGTGCAGGCCCAAGGGAACTGATAGTGGGCCTGCAAGCAAGGCCCGGTATTTTGTAAAACGCCCCTTTTCATAACACGCCCCATTCGCGCGTCAATTGTCAAAAAAGAACCAATGACAGCAACCCAAATATTAACAAACAAACTCGCATTAAAATGTTGCGGGGTTTTCACTGCTTTAATATTCAAAATAGAAACAATGTGTAAATGCCTGTGTTAAAACTCAAAAAAAGCAAGCAACGCAGTCACTAGTCAGTAATTGCCAAATTTACAAGTGCTCATTTTCAACTAAAATCGGAACAGGCAAATTAAGACGAATTTCAACAGAAAACCAGTCTCAAACTTCAAATCGTGAGGGAAGTCGTGCGACCACATCAGCATTTATAATGTTGCTTCGCTGTCGCCATTGTTATAAATAAATTGTCTTACTTATCAGATCGTGTGTGCAATTCTTGTTGGCGGCGGAAAGTACGAAATTTATTTCAGTTATTTCATTTGGTGAGAACTCTACAAAAGAAGAGAGCGTTCAGAGTCCAGATCGTTTCGTTTCAAACGGCAATTTAATACCGTCTTCTCTTTTGCTCTCTCAGCGAAGCCTTGTAAATCGCAAAGTATTTTGAATAGGCTTACATGCAACTGCATCTCAACATCAACCAAAAGATAATTTTCTTGAGGAACATATAACGTATCAAGTCTGTTTGAAATTAATGAAACTCAAGTAAAGGTTACTATAGTTTACCCCAGTCGTATTAAATGTTGCTATTCCAACACCTCACGACAAGCAATCCTCATTGGCATAACGGCAAAACATCTCTTCCTTCAAGTAAACAATAAACAGTCTGTTCTTGTTCCATTTGTAATCGAAAAAAGTGATCAATTTTCGAATTTTAAGCTTATCGAGAGCCTTTGTCTATGATGAATCACTGACCTAATTATAGAATCCAACAGCAAACAGCCAATCAGAATGCCGCGTTCGTGGGCGAACGCGGAAAGTACAAAATACCGGGCCTTGCTTGCAGGCCCACTATCAAGTTCCCTTCAGCCTGCTCCCTTGGGCCTGCACGCGGGCTAAGTTCGCACCATTACTGTGCACTTCATTTATACAATTCAAATTGCCAAGTCAAAGTCCCCTACTTCCCCACCCCCCGTTGTCCTATTATTGCAAAGTTTGTAATTTCCCCGTGGTTCACGGGCAGAATACACGGATAAAATACCAAATTCCCCCCCATATCCCCCCGGTCGTCCCGGGGGTGTACCCCCCGGGCAGGCCGTTGATATGTACATTAGCGTCATGGGCAATTCCAGCTATAGATTAAATTTTGATTTGGGCAAGAAAAACAAAATCCATCAGCACAGCTAGAAAGAGCATGTTAAAATTAGTAAAATTACAACGTTTCGTTGCAAAATGTTGTAAAATCAGGAAAATATAGCCCTGCGAAATTTGCAAATTTTGTATTAATTTGTCAGTACACACGGGAATTTGCACCACCTTTCGGCCCAAATCTGGTATACGAAATTTGCAAATTTCGTAGGGCTATTATTTCCCTTATCTTACAACATTTCCTGGCCAAACTTTGCAATTTTACTAATTTTAACATGCTCTTTCTAGATGGATTTTGTTCTTCTTGCCTATTCCAAAGTTTCATTGCGAAATGTTGTAAATTGCGGATAATATAGCTTTGCGAAGTTTGCAATTTTAAGTCATTTTAGATTACAAAACGGGAAATTGATTTCCAACACAAGATTTGGACTGTCAATTTCCCGTGCGTAATATAAAATGACTGAAAAACGGCAAACTTCCCATGGCGATATTATCCGCATTTTACAACATTTTGCAACGAAACTTTGGAATATTACTAATTTCGTGATGCTCTTCATGTTGTGGTGAAATTTTTGTCTAGATCAAAATTCAGTCTATAATGCAAATGGTCCATTGCCCATTGAGTGGTTCGTATTAACTGGAGCGTGACACTGTGAATATTATTTCTTAAATTTTATTTCAAAACGATTCTGTGTTTACTGTAGTCGTCACTGAGAACACACGCTTCACTTCTCAAATATCGGTCATGCATTTTTAAATTAACTCAAATTTACATCATGAAAAACACAATCATGCAGATATGCAAATACTATACAAATGTAAGTAAAAATGTTGTCGTTGAATGGAAAATCAGCTGAAAAAGAATACAAGATGATACAAGATGGTAAGCGTGATCTTCTCTAGAGTGCCTGCGACAAATTATGTTGTGGTCTAGTACGTAAAGAAAAAGTAGTTCCAAGATTGTTTACTGCAAGATAACATTATAATTAATTTGTGACATTTGTACTACGCTGTTATAAACCCGGAAGTAACTTTCTCAACAAAGTTGTAAATAAACGCACGCAGCGAGACAATTGTCCATTGTAGTTTAATATTGCAACTGAAACTCTCTGATTATGTTACATTGGTTTGTTACAGTTCTTGAAGCATGAAGGTAAGTCCATAGTCAGTTTTATCTCGAAGTTTTAATTTAATTAAATTACACGGAAATATTTAACCTCGGTGTAAGTGTTTTCCAAATCACCAAATGTAATGTAACTTCCACTGACAAAAATAGTAATGGGAAGAATTGTTTCTGCTCTACCATCAGATTTGAACTAAGTTCATATTTTGTTGATAGTAAGGGGCAGCTCATTACAGGTATTGCAGAAATCACTTGACACTGAACTGAATCATTTACTACAGACATTAAAATAGGCAGTCGCGAGACTGCACGTGCCACTGTTAGTATATAATAATTCGCGGAAAGTATTACATGTAACCAGACACAGTTCTATAATGCGGTGCCCTAGTGTTTTCTATGGACAAACCAAAAACAAAGTCAAAACCTTCGACACTAAAGTGCATGACAGAATATTAAATAGTTGCATAATGACAACAGTTTTGTCCTGAAGCCGGATTTCAAGCCCCCCCCCTATTGGCAGACCCCCCCCATTTTGGGACCCTTCGGAAAATTGGAAATTTGTTGTTGTCGAGTTTGTCGGAATCGATATGTAAGAAAAGTTATTTCAAAATATGTGTAATAAACTGCAAGTCGTACATGAATGTATCGATAGAAAATGTAAACAATTAAATATGCAGCGTCAGCAGCGATAAATATAATTATTACCTTAGACATTACATGAAGAAAATATGCTTGTGATTCCGCATAAACGTACAAACTCACAGGCAGAATATAAAGCCGGTGTCAAACTTGGATGGGCACCGCAATTTACAGCCATGCTTGGGGCTGTGGCTATGTTTTTTACGTTTGAAAAAAGTTAAAATGTGCTTGGTCATGCGTACGTGCGTGGGCGCAGTATGTACTATGTATATATACACATATACTGTAGAGAAAGTGAATGAATGCAAAGAAAATCATTAAGAAGTAAACTGTGTGTTATCAGTGTCATTTACAGTGAAGCATGTTAACTTTTTGAATAGAACAAGCGTAAGATATTGGAATCGTAACACGCCGGTTAATAGAATCCAAGCACTCCATTACGCTAATATTGTACATGTTTAAGATCAAATTTCGCCAAAACACAAAAGAATCCCAAACATCGTCGTCGGATGACTACATCCTAGCCCTAACAAATTATGCATATGTACATTTATATAGAAAGTAGGACTATGTTTAAATAGGCGATTCCCAAGACGAACTTTGGCTAGTTTGGAGGACCCGGAAATTTTCACCATCTTTGATCTAAAATAACCAAGTCAATAACATTTCGATTTATGGAGAAAAGATATCAGGAGAAAATTCCATATATTCTAAAAACATAGATTGTAACAGCAGACCAAAACTTATAATGCACGCTCAGCACAGCACATGATGTTGACTGCTTTATATAGCGACATTTCTTAGACATTTCGCATCATTTTTGGTTCGATTTTTTAAGTACTCTAACTTTTCTTCATTTTGTGTTTCATGGCTGAAACTTCAGTAAAAGTGTGGGGTTGGATAGGTCTACAATATATATAAAATCGAAGGAAATTGAAGAACTTTCAGTTTTTCATATCTGCCAGAAAATGGCGAATTATTGCGATTTTTACAGACAAGCTCTCTTAAATTGGCTCGACTTGGAATGGGTTTATTTCTTGCACGAAAAAGTATATAATTCGTTTTCTTTAAATTGAGCGAAAGTTCATTTGCTTTAAACCAGTCCGACAGTTTATCAAGTTCACAATTAATTTTATGGATAAGTGTGGCAAAATCTCTGTCAGAATGATATAAACTAGTATCATCAGCAAACAGAATAAAATTGAGAAGATTAGAGCAATTGGCAATATTGTTAATGTAAAGAAGAAATAAAAGTGGTCCAAGGATAGAACCTTGGGGAACACCACATGTTACAGTCATTTTTGAGGAGACCGTCTCACTAAATTTCACAGTTTGTTTCCCGTCTCACTAAATTTCACAGTTTGTTTCCTATCAGTGCTTAGGTCTTTAGAAGTGTGGCAGCGAATGCTCTCACTTGTTTCCGAAGCAAAATGCTAAATTTAAACCATGCAGTATAGTGCCCTGCATGGTGGTTTATAATCAATGGCAATGTTTGGAATGGTTGAAAATCAACCTTCTAGCCTCATTGAAGAAATCTGAATTTATCACGCAGGCAACCTATAAATAACTCTATCCTACTGGCTCTCGCATTGGTATCTTATATACGGACTTCCGAAAATACACAAGAACAGTATTCCACTTAGACCAATTCTATCATGTATTAATAATTATTCTTATAAGATTGCCAAGTTCTTTGTCCCCATTCTAAGTCCTATTTGCTCTAGCACCTTCATGGTTCATGATTCTTTGTGCAGGAATTGTTAAGTCTAGACCTTAATTCCGATAATTTTGCCATGGCTAGCTTTGATGTTACGTCCTTGTTTACTAATATCCCACTGGACAAAACCATAGAAATAATTGCTGATCGCTTGATTTTGAATGCCATCCGTTTTCATGATCTCACTCACTCTGAATTAAAATAACTTTTAAATTGTGCTGTCCAAAACTGCCATTTTTGTGTTCAATGGTTCCCTATATCAACAGGTAGACGGCATAGCAATGGGCTCTCCTATTGGGCCTCTATTTGCTAATTTTTTTCTATCTTTTCATGAAACGACTTGGCTTAATAATTGCCCTACCAATTTTAAGCCCTTACTATATCTTCGATATGTAGATAATACCTTCCTTCTGTTCCGTTCTAGGGGCCATATTCCTCTTTTTCTTGCATATCTCAATTGCCAACATCCTAACATTAACTTTATGTGTGAAGTTGAATCCAATTGTCAACTTTCCTTCTTTCACATTACTATGTGCAGTGGGCGAGTACAGACGTGTATATTTCTGCTCCGCTGTTTCATTCACATAAAAAATAGTGCCTAATATGGCAGCTGTAAATGTTAAATCTTTAAAAAAAGAAAACGATGCATTGAAAGTGCAGATTGAGAACTTAACTGCGAGCATGCAAAAGTTGGAAGAAAATCTGAAAAGGTGCAAGGCAGTATCGGCCGGAAATAGCGACAAAATCGAACACGAAACACGAAAACATCTCGAATTTTACAGTAATTTAAGTCTGAGATGATTAATGAGCTTAAGCTTTATAAATCTCAGCTAAATGTCATAGCTGGTCAAGTCGAATCAATTTCAACGACCATTGAAGAAAGCGTATGCTATAGTTATCAATATAACGTGAAATAGATTGGGATCCCAGAAATGAATCAAAACGAATCTGCTACCGAAACAACTAAAACTTATTCAACAAGATTGGTGTTAAAGTCAACGAAAGCAACATCGACATTGCTCATTGTGTCCCAGGAAGAAACGCGAAGCCGGGACCAAAGCCTCATATGTAAACTCGTTAGATGTCTCAGTAAAGAACATATCAAAGCTAGTGACATTGGTTTGCCGACAGATAGTGCATTAAGACATGCCCTTATTCTTGATCACCTTACACCGCAAGTACAATCATTGCTTGGTGAAGCAATGAAAATTCAAACTCGTAATGAACATAAGTTTTGCTGGGTAAAAAACTTTACAACTTACTTGAGAAAGGAAGAGAATTCCCAACATGTGGCTATCAAATCGATTGAAGATCTGGAGAACCTTGAGAATAGATAAGTGATGTCTATCATATTTATTTATAAATGTGTGTATTTATTAATGGAGGGTAATAATAATGAGAGTTTTGCTGATGCCCTACCCTTTCACCAGCTCGATGATGACGAGTTTGACTTATTGATGTATGAGCTACCTAATGGTGAAATTAATTTTCACCCAGATAGAGACCTTAGCATTTAATCCTTTCTTACCAAGGTTTAATAAAAGTTTAACGCTACAAAATGACCTTGATCCTGATAGTAAATTATATGCAGATTTGTCTAGTTGCGATTTCTATAACGAGTGTACTTTGAATGATAAGTTGATCAAAATACCTCATGTTAATTCAACCGATTTATCACTTTTACATTTAAATATCCGTAGTCTTCCCACTCATGCTGATGGGCTAAAAAACCTTTTGGCTAGTAAGATTGTAAATTCTCTGTTGTTGGTATTTCGGAAACTTGGTTGTCTGATTCTTACACTAATGTTGATCTTGATGGTTATAATTTTATTCAAAACTGTCATCATGGTCGGGCTGGGGGTGGTGTGGGACTTTACTTGGACAATAGCATGGTGTTTAAAATGCGGGATGACCTCTCTCTTTGTTCGTTGAAATATGTAGAAACAAAGGGAAAGGTATTATTGTCAGAATAATTTATAGACCACCTTTACAAAATGATGAGAATTTTATTCAAGCAGTTAATACGTTAACTGCAAAAATTGTTAAGGAAAACAAGTCTTGCTACTTAATGGGTGACTTCAACCTGAATTTATTAAATTGTCAATCGCACAATCAGACCAATGAATTTTTGGATATTATGTATTCTAATATGTTTTTTTCCATTAA
The DNA here is from genome assembly GCA_902702795.2 of Paramuricea clavata. Taxonomy (NCBI): domain Eukaryota; kingdom Metazoa; phylum Cnidaria; class Anthozoa; order Malacalcyonacea; family Plexauridae; genus Paramuricea; species Paramuricea clavata. Next base: position 25,769 of record CACRXK020001454.1, read on the forward strand.
TCACTTGTCCAACAAGAATAACTTCTCACACAACTACACTAATTGACAACATATTTACAAATCATATTGATCACTATTTATTATTGGTTTATTATTTACAGACATTTCCGATCATCTTCCTGTATTTTGCGTTAGTTATTACAATTCTCTTAAAGAAGCAAAAAATAAGTATACAGTATATCAAGATAAAAGCAAGATTAATCTGATAAAATTTCAGAATCTGCTAAGGATCGCTTTCAAATTTCAGAATCCGCTTTGGGAAAATCTTCCGGGCTATAATGATCCCAAAATGGCTTATGATAGCTTCTTTAATGAATTTACTTCTATTTACGATTCTTCTTTTCCACTGAAGAAAATAAAGGCAAAAATTTAATTCAAGAAAACCTTGGGTCACGAATGGTCTCTTTAAATCTATTAAAAGGAAGAATAAACTCTATAGGAAATATCTTTAATTTCCTACTGCGCAAAATGAAACACTTTATAAGGCATATAAGAGAAGAGGGGGGACGCTCTTGAAAATCAAATGGGCATGGTCATTCGATTGGGCGTGGCCATTGGCCATGAAATTAAACAAGCAGGGATTTAGTGACTTTAGTCTAATAGGCAAGCTTGTCAAAATATGTCACATTGCTGTGGATGACGGTTAACGGATGGCTACGAAGCCAGTTTCAACTTCTGAAATTGAGTCTTCCACAGATTTTTCAGTAAAGAATTCAACGATTTTAGATCTTTTAGAAATCATATCTCTTATTAACTACAATGGTCAACAACCTATTTTACAATTTCTGGCTTAGGCTTGATTTTTATAAATTAGTATAGTCTTTCACGCAATCGCGAAATTAAACATTAAAATCATCAATGGGAACATAAAATGATTCAATAAGAACATTAACATGAACGAGAAAAATTCAAGGATATCTATTATCCAAGCTTATTTAGTTACTCGTGAAAACGTCATATTTAACTTGCAAAGTTGCCTATTTGCCGAGTTGGTTGACTCACATAGCACTAATGCATCATCGAAATTGGAAAGTTAACATGGTTTTATTTGCTTTTTGACATCTACCGCGCGCAAGCTACGTGTTTTTCAGGTATCATGTTCTGCTAACTCCATGCATAAGGTAATTCAAATTATATCCCGCTGGGCTGCCCCCCCCCCCCGGCGACAACTTTGACAATTTCCGACAGCCTTGACAATTTTCCGACAATTTCCGGCAGCATTGGCAATTTTCCGGCGGCTGTCAACAATAGGGGAGGGCCATGCCCGCCCCCTCCCCCGGCGCCACTGATGACAATCACTAGAATGACGTTTTCCACTGGGCGAATTTGTTCGCGCGAAGCGACATGTAAAAGAGTAGGAACTGATCCAACTTTTTCGCAGCGAATTTTTTCGCTGACCAATCACATTGCCGAAATTTGGTTTTCATTTCGCGCGAACAAATTCGCCCCAAAACAGGCTTAAATAATAAATCGATACCTTCTCTTGTTTCGTGATGTAAATCACGTTTTCCAAGCACACAAAATCACTTAAGCCCTTAAATCTTCCGTTACAACGCCATAACTTACAAGTAAAATTCCTATAAAATTCCATCAGTAAAATTTATGACTTATATGGTTACCACTTTACCATCAGGAATGATTATAAATTTAAAAAAATATGAAATATGTTTCCTGACGATGACTGAATTTTAGTCGAAAGCTACAATATTAAAATGTTTATTTTCGAAGTTACCGTTGTTTTATATTTTATTAAAATACTCAGTGGTTCCCGTAATTTTTACCGATTACGTATGACGTCATTGACGTGCGTCGACAAATGTTTTCACGATTTCATGTTTGTCAACAGAGCCACCTCCCCCCCCCCCGGTAAATTTAGTTCTACAGCACTGCTGCAAAGCCTTGCAAAGTCTCTATTGCACTATTTGTCGACTATTCGTACTATTCGTCGCCGCACTATTCGCGGACTATTCGCACTATTCGCGGACTATTTGCACTATTCGTCGACTATTCGCACTATTCGCTTCACTATTCTAGTTTTATCAATTGCTGTCTGGCCTTAGATTGAATACATGACTATTTTGCAAATAGATTTCAATTTGTTGGTTACAAAATTTCTTGTTCTTCTTATAGCCCAATTACATGTGGCGTGCCACAAGGATCAATTCTCGGCCCATTATTTTTTTAATATATATAAATGATCTTTCTAATGCCTCCAACATTCTAGAATTTATATTGTTTGCCGATGATACAAATATATTCTATACTCATCAAGACCTGAATGTCTTGATGTCTACTGTTAACACAGAAATTGAGAAATTATCCACTTGGCTTCAGTCAAATCGATTATCTATCAATCAAAATAAGACAATTTTTTTCTATTTAAGCAAAGGAAGAGAAAATTAACATGTGACTTTGTTCTGGAAATTAATAAGTCACATGTTGACCGAGTCAGTGAAGTACTGTTTCTTGGTGTTGTACTTGATGAATGCCTGTCTTGGGAACCTCACATATCTTTAATTTCAAATAAAATATGTAAGTCTGTGGGTATTATTTTTAAAGCAAGCTTTTGTTTATCCAAAGCTGCTTTACGTATTTTGTACTTTTCTTTGGTTTACCCCTATTTGCAATACTATGTTATTGTTTGGGGCTCTACATATTCAGCGAATCTTGATCGTGTTATCAAGAGTGGTTTGCTGCATATGTAGACAACCATACGATGCACATACTGATCCGTTATTGAAAGAATTGAAAATTCTGAAATTTGGTAATATATATTTATTTAATGTAGGTATGTTTATGTTTTCGTATAACAATGACTTGCTTCCTGACGCTTTCCGTAATTTTTTTCAACCGGTTAATCGAATTCATCAGTACAACACCCGAAACTCAGGATTACTCTATATCCCGTTTTGTAGGACTAATATCAGACGATTCTCTGTGTTTTATCAAGGCCCAACATTCTTCAATAACTTAAGTTCAGATATCCGAAGCACTTTTTCAATCGCATCTTCCCGAAACAAATTTAAAAAATATCTTCTGAGTTTTGTTTAATCTGTTTGTAATAAATACTTTGTACTCTACTTTCTAGCGAACAGGATTTAATATTTCAATGTTATAAACTGTAAATACTTCTTTATATTCTGACTATTTTCCAGACTGGAAAGTTTGCAAATTGCACAACCAAGATCAAAATTTTCCGGGTTTTTGTACATCTAGTTTTCGAATGAATTAGCGCGTGCCGTATTAAATATAATTCATAGTTTTTAGTTATCAACAAACGTGACAAAGTAAAATTGTTTATTATGTAATTTCACCATTATGACATAATTTCACCATCGTTAAAATTTTTGTCCAACCGTAAACACGCTTGTCCCATGGATCCAATCGATCGGACCATCTGACATTTGCCATTTCAATTGTGGCATAGCCTCTTGCCCAGGCTCTTTACTTTCGGCCACCTAGATTTGAAAATAACATCGTTGCACCATCGGTAGTAAAATCTTTGTCCGACTGTAAACAGCTTGTCCGATGGATCCAATGAGTTCTTTGGCAAGTTATTTATTCCTAAGCCCGATACTGATTATCTTAAGCGCTCCTTCAGTTATAGTGGAGCATCACTATGGAACAGTTTGCCTGAATCTCTTAGATTATCATCATCCCTCTCCTCATTTAAAGGAAGTCTGGAATCTCTATATTCTTCCAGTCTTACTGACTCCCACACGGCAACCAGGTAGAACAGTACCTCTCCTCTTCTCCTTCTTCCCTTCAATCTTGTCTTCTTCCTTAACTTATATTAATTGTTCTTATTTGTAAATAGCTAATTATCGTAATTATGTACTGATGGTTCTCTGTGTTTTAAATAAAGTCATGTATGTATGTATGTATGTATGTATCCGATCGATCATGGCATAGCCTCCTGCTCAGGCTCTTTCCTTGCAACCCTGGCATTCAAATGACATCATTTCACCATCGGTAAAATTTTTGTCCGACCGCAAACGTGCTTGTCCGATGGATCCGATCGATCGATCGATCGGACCATCCATCAGTGACATTTGCCACTTACATTGTGGCATAGCCTTCTACCCTGGCTCTTTACTTTGCAACCCTGGCATTCAAATGACGTCATTTCACCATCGCTAAAAGTCTTGTGCATGTCCTTCCACATGCACACAAAAAAAATTTCGAAAATATATTACTCCGATCGCGGATATTGGACATCAATCTAAAGAACAAAGCAGTTCTTTAGAGAAGTAACTAGGGGGGGAGTCACATACTTCAATTTATCCGAACTGATTGGCTGCAATTGTCCGATTGAATTTTCGGGCTGTATGATATATCTGTATCATGACATATAGATGGATGAGTTAGGCCCTCTCAAATTCAGTTATTTACCGAAGTTGGCAATTTTGCACACTGAGATGCTGACTGCTGTCATGATTATATTTATAATTTATAAATGAAAGTGGTATACTTTTGTCTTCCATATACCGGAACACACTCTCCGAATCCGTACCCAAATTCAACACCTTTGCTCTGTAGCCTTCCCACATATAAGCATCAGAATCGTTTTTCGTCCAACTCTACATTTGTCCAATTTCTTCATGTTTAAGGACAAAATTGCCGATGCTTTGAGGTCGTATGTGGGCCAAACGGGCCGCCATCTACATACACAAGTCTCTGAACACCTGGGTATTCCCGCCCTAACTGGTAAGACGAGTAGCAGTCCTCAACTTACGAGCATCTTTTCCCATCTCAGGTCATACTGCTTCTCTTGATGATTTTAAGATCCTATCGTGCTGTTCCTCTCCAGATGAACTTCTCGTCTGTGAAAGTCTTCTCATCTCAAAGCTACTTTGAATCAGCAAGGTAGCTCCATTCCTCTCTCACTCCTCTGACCCCATTTCCCTAACCTCTCATCCTCCGCATTCTTATTACCTTGTAATTTGATATTGTAAATAGTAATTTATTCATATTTGTAACTTATTGTCATACTATATTCATTTACTCTGAAGATGTCTTAGGTTAAAGACGAAACGTTAGTACTTCTTAAATAAATTTTATGTCTATATTATTTGCATATGTTATGCTGGGCATTAATCGTTATACTATGATTACAATCCCCATCTGGTTCATCACTTGCAAGCAATGGCAATATAATCTCTATAACAGATGCTGCCAATACTGCCATATACTTATGGTTATCTTATAGTTTGTGGGAATTGACAGTGTAGGTATCAGATATGTAAACAATGATTTCGATTACAGGACCTTGATACATTTTCTCAATCTGTATTAAATATGTATGACAGCTACACATCTCAGTAACCAAGCTGTATTATTTTCGTCAGACTCACATCACACATGCTAAAATTTCTTCCTCAGCTTTATTTACAACATTTCACCTTGGCCATATATATATATATATATATATATATGGCCAAGGTGAAATGTTGTAAATAAAGCTGAGGAAGAAATTTTAGCATGTGTGATGTGAGTCTGACGAAAATAATACAGCTTGGTTACTGAGATGTGTAGCTGTCATACATATTTACTACAGATTGATCATATATATATATATATATATATATATATATTATCTTAAAAATTGTACATGTTGCTACTCAGAGTTTCATGCAATTTTGCAATCTTCAGGCAACTGTTATTACAAGTTCAGTCCTGTTTGTTGACGCTACTCACTAACGGTTTGCTGACGCGCGTGTGTTCGTTTGTCGCGCACGCTCTCAAATTTTCCCGCGTGAAATTTCTCTGCGTGGCGGCACTTCGCAAATATTTCTGATCTTCGATTAAGAGCTTTATTTGCCTTTAAAAGGCACAGTTTTTCTTCGGTGCACAAACTGCAGTGCTTTCCACCTGCCGAATACGACGGAGCTCGTTTCAAGATTGACCACTTGATTTCGTAATCTTTCCCAGCGTTCTTTAATTTCCATACGTATTTCGAAAGTTCTGTGTCAAATTCGTATCTTTTGTGCTCGAACGATTTTATGTGGTTTCGATATCTAACTTTGAAATCGTTTGCCGTCATTCCGATGTATTCCTTCATTTCGCGCTCTTCCCTTGTTTTTATTTCTGCCTTGTAGACTACACCTTTCGTTAAACACTTTTTCTGGAGTGGGCATTCACTAGGGATTCACAATCATGTACAATTTTTAAGATTAAATAAATATTGCTCTACAAATTTTTGTGTTGAGCACTCTTCAATCTACTACAATAACAAAACTTTGTTATATATATATATATATATAGAGATATATACCGGGTGGCCCAAAAAAAAGTACTCCTGTTTGATTCGTAATAACATCTAAACAAGTATAGCTTTTAAAGAGAAATAACTTGCATCAAATAGAGGAAGGACTAACTTAGACTTTGATATATTACAGTTGTATTTCACTTAAAAATTCACGGAGATATTAATCTTTAAATTCGGGAGGATATTTCTGGATGTGTCTGAAATATGCAAAAATCGGCGTATCAAATATTAATCAAGATTTGCCCGACTGAAACATGCACTATTACCAGTAAATAAATGACACTTGACAAATTGTTTATTATGAAACAAAGTATTATTATATCTACAAAATACAAGCAAGATTCATTCGTCCGAAATTCGCGTGTGTTCCTAGCACGAATACGTTTCCTTATTTCATGAGACCACTGCATCGCGAAGGATCGTCATTGGATCGTTCGTAGTTCTGAATTAGGGCATGCTGTCACAACGGAATTGTGAAGCTCTTCTAACTTCTGCAACGTTCTGAAATCTTGTTAAGAACACCCAAACTCTTTTGCCGTTTCTTAATCTTGGCAAGTTCATGGAGTAAACTGAGAATTATATGAAACACAATCAAACCATACAACTCCATAAGACATAACAATTAAGCAACTCCCCAGAGACATGCAACATTTTTGGAACAAAACGTAACAAAATAGTAGCGTTGATACGGTGATGTGTATTTGCAAAAAGCAATATTATTTCCTTCAATAAAGAATATTCATCCTGCTCTAACCGAGAAATAATCTACTCAGTCTGTTTGAACCCATTAAAAACATAAAAAAATTAGGCTACCGTATTTAAGAATATGAAAAATTTAAGCGCCTGCCTTCCATGGTCAGTCTTTCATGTACATTTAAGTTTGCAAAGACCTAATATTAAATACTTGCATAATTTCGAAAGTTAATATTTCAGGAAACAATGAGCTAAGACTTACATGTAAGATGTCTAAATCTACGCCATATCCCTTACAAACCTTAACGATAATTCGCTGAAATACAAGTTAGCCTAATATGTCATTAAGCAAACAAACGCTGGAGTTAATATTTGATATGCCGATTTTCGCTAATTTTAGACACATTCCAAAATATGCTCCCCATTTTTAACATTAATATATCCGTGAATTTTTAAGTTAAATACAACTGTAATATATCAAAATCTAAGTTAGTCCTTCCTCTATTTAATGCAAGTTATTTCTCTTTAAAAACTTTACTTGTTTAGAAGTTATTACGAATCAAACAGGAGTACTTTTTTTTGGGCCACCCGGTATATATATATATATATAGAGATAGAGATATAGATAGATATAGATAGATAGATATAGATAGATAGATATAGATAGATAGATATAGATAGATATAGATATAGATAGATATAGATATAGATATATATATACTAGAAATACATGCATGCAGCAACCCCTCACCTGTATTTTCCAAACATTGATTTAAAATGAAGTATTAGTAATTGATCAACACTGAATGCAGGCTCGTGTTTACATCAGTGTTGCCATGGCAACATGATAATTTTAATTTTTATTATATTTTTTTGTACAACACGCCACCAAAAATAGTTGAACGATTATTGCCTTTAAACTATATAACAATGAATTTCCGAAATATGTACTGTAGGTACGTTGTTCTGCATTTTGTGAGCTTTGATTTAATGTAAAATTTAACCTGAATCACTTTGTAAAATGTTTAGAAATGTTCATTTTAATAATTCCGATAAACTGTTCTTATTTAATAAAACAAAATAAGTTCAAATTGTTGAGTAATTTCAGTTCGGTTTTCAAATTAATTTGCTCTCCTTTACATTTTCCACTTTTTTCTTAAATCAAATAGTTAAACAGGGTAATTTAGCAAACTTTAATACAGCTTCATTGAAAAGGAATTAAGGCGGTTTTCCACTAGGCGGAATTTTTCGACCGAATCGAAATTTTTCGAGCGATTATTTTCGAGCGAAACCACCGGCTATTTCCACGCCAAAAGCGCGCGAATTTTCAAGCGTGCAGAAGCGAAAAAAAAAACATGGCTGCTGTGAACAAGCGATATTTTTTAAAAGTGCTACTGTTATTGTCCTTGAGATTATGCATTAGAAGTCGAGCAGATAAATACAAAAAGAGGTTTTGGGTTAGAAAAATTTACCAGGAAAGATGCGAGAAAGGCGAATATCATTTGTTAGTGAGAGAAATGATGCTCTTTGACCAGGAGTTTTTTACTAATCGATTCAGGATGACACCTTCGACGTTTGAAAAACTTTTAACGTGGGTAGGACCTTATCTGCAGAAAAAATCAACTGTGATGCGAGATCCTATTGCTCCTAGTGAACGGTTAGCACTGACATTGAGGTACCTCACGACTGGGGATGCTCAAGTGACTATTGGAGCCAGTTATCGTATTAGCCCAACTACCACTGGGAGAATAATACACAAAACTTGCCAGGTAATTTGGGATGTTTTAAAAAAGCAGGGCTTTCTTGAGCTTCCCCAGAATAAAGAACAGTGGAAGAAGATTTCGCAGGATTTTAACAACTACTGGAACTATCCACACGCACTAGGGGCAATTGATGGGAAGCACATTGTCATTCAAGCACCTCCAAGAGCAGGGTCGGACTTTTTAATTATAAAAAAACTCAGTATCGTGTTGATGGGAGTATGCGATGCCCACTACAAGTTTATCTTGGTTGATGTTGGTGATTCTGGACGTCAATCTGATGGTAGTGTATACAATAATTGTTACTTGGGCTATGCTATTGAAAACAACTTGTTAAATCTACCAGATTCAGAGAAAATAACCAGTAACTGTGACATAGATTTGCCTTATGTACTCCTTGGAGATGATGCTTTTGGCCTCAAAACATTCATGATGAAACCGTATCCAGGAGCAACTTCTGATATTTCACAAAGGATCTTTAACTATAGATTGTCAAGAGGGAGAAGGACAATTGAAAACACTTTTAGGATTTTAGCATCTCGATTTCGTGTTTTTCGACGCCCTATTAATTGTCATGTGGATTGTGTAATTGAAATAACAAAGGCTGCAATTGCTCTACATAACTTCCTGATTTCCAGTAGATCCCCACGAGAAATTCATAGTTATTGCCCACCAATGGTTTTACCCCAGGAGAGTGGAGACAGGGGTATGGTTGGAATTAGAAGGACCTTTTCTAACAATTATTCTAATGATGCTAGAATTGTGAGAGGTTTCAGAAAGTTTTTCTCTGCAGAAGAACGATGTGTCAGTTGGCAAATTGATTCAGTAACCCGAACCACATTGAATCAGGACAAGGATAAATGTTAATTAATTATAAACAATGACTCAACAAGTTTAACAAGTTTAATATGAACATTGTTGTACAATATGGTTCATAGTATTTGTTTTTAACAAATATGTTGAATAACCAAAAAATACAGTTTAACAACTAATATTTTGAATAGGAACATACATAGTTGTTCTATAACGTTTGTATAAAATATTTTAAATACTGGTAAAATATGGTGTGACAAAACTAAAAGAAATATGGTATTTTCATCATCTGACTCAAATTCTATCTTGTAAAGTAATTCATTAACTTTCATCTTTGCTAATCTCTTTTTTTAAGAGGGAGTTGTCGGAAGATTGGTATTAGACTTCTACAGTACAATGAATCTTCATCATCTTCTGTCACCAGGCCATCAGATCTATTTCCATTATTTTGCATATCTTGTAGTGTTTTCACCAGCATTGAATCTACAGCATGGGCTAGCTCAGCACGACATTTTTTGGGTTGACTAGCTTGACTCTGATTATCCGGCAAAGGCTTCAATTTTTTTGCAGAACCAGAAGAGGCTTGTGTTAAATTGATGTTGTCATTGGTGCAAGACTGAGACACTAATTTTCTTTTAGTCGGTGTAGAGGTGGAAGGTTGAAGTTCCAAAGGGGCTGATTCTTCAACCAAATCTTCACTTTCGTTTATTGTAATAGACACATTGCTCACTGTTGGTTTATTTGCTGTTTTGTCAGTCAAAAACAAAAGTTGACTGAAGTATTTACATTGTGGCAATTTTGAATGTGGTGTTCCTGACTTTGTTGCCTTTTCACGTCGGTCCATGCACTTCTTCAAATTGTCTTTCAATCTTTTAAATTCTTGTTTCAAGAAGTCCACTACATAAAAAGGGTATAATCAATCAATAAATTGTCAGGACATTTTACATTTTATTTTGACTAAATCTAGACATTTTTATTTCATGGATATATAGTGGCGAGTTGCACCCATGGCTGGTAATTGAAATAAATATATTACTTATTTACAAATATTATATCATATGGCATAAAACATTGTGTTCATATCTATTGATTAATGCACTTATCATCGGCTTCCCCGGGGACAGGAGGGGATTTGTTGTCTTTTGCAAAAATTTGGGTTTGGTAACCAGTTTACCACTGGAAAAAATTGTTTGCTTTTTTTGCCCCATGGGGGTAGGGGGCTGTAACATGATTTTTGTCATTAAACTTTCCCCTGTACCCAGGGGCTTTGTTAATGTTTTGTCTTGTCCTCTTAACAAAAGCCCCTGGATGTCCCGGGGGTCGATCCCAGGGGAAGCCGTTAATAAGTGCATAACAGTTCTATAGGTGTTGTGCCAGAACAATGTTTTAACATTCACAGTGGACACAGACATGTACATTTGGGGCCAATCTGTCCCATGTGCTATTGGGAAGCAAATTGATCCTAGCCTGTAGTTCATATAAAGCTGGGGATGTATGTAATGTACCATTTCATAAGCTAAAAGTGCATATCACCAGCAGCAGTAAAAGTTAAACCTCAGGGTACAATGCACAAATGAAATTAAATCAAACTAGGAACACATAATTATATAGAGCAGATGGAATGAGGATGGCATCAGGTCAACTGTCCTCCAGCCAAACCACGCTTACCAACAAGCTGTAGCATAGCCTGCGAACAGACTCTCTTTGAAATTTGAGAGAGAGCCTTGCAGGCCTAGCTAATAAAAACGCGTCTGTCTGTTAAATTTACACAACAATAGATTCAAATCGAAAATATCGTTCTATAGCGACGAGGTGTATAGAAAACTAAATCTTTGTTTAAAGTTAAAGGATGGACAGTCAAAAGCTATTAATAATATTCTAGACGGAAACGATGTTTTAGCTCTACTGTATAAGAGAGTTTGGCAAATACAACGGCAATGTTCTTATATCAACAATAGCATCTTTACTCTAAGACAAAGGCGACTATAATTTGCATTCTTGAGCACTCTAGTACGCCGTAGTTGTTCAAACTCAAGTTGTTGCGGTGTTTATGTGAATTCACAATTACTATTGCTACTTCAGGAAATTTCAGGGTTGTTTGAAAGAAAGATAAGTGCTTTTAATGTTGTTGTAAGTGCGTTGAAATCAAGATATGCGTTTTGTTTATATTCGCAGGTTACTACATAAGGCGTGTCTGTATTAATTTGTCACATTGTATTTTACATTTGATTGACAACACTATAAATAGTGATGGGCACAGACGCATTTTTATTGACTAAACCGGCAGGCTCTAATTCAATTCAAAGAGCCTGTTCGCAGGCTAAACAAAGTACTAATTAAAAGTATAAACCTGTGCAATGCTCAAGCGTATTGAGCGACATATCCAAGTCTTTTAAACGTCTCATACGAACAAATCTCACTGAGTTTTTTCTACAGAAAGTATCGATTCATTTGAGCGATCGCGTACTTTGAGAAAAGCTTGAAATGCAAAATTCACAGGGAAAATTGAAGAATTTCGGAGATAAAAACTGTTGATCTTCGAGTTTCACCTCTAGCATTCACCGCCCGGTTCGGAAAAGTAACAATTACGTAATGTTGGAGTCACGTGACCAGCGTTTACCAGGGCTACGTCGCTGCCTTCAACTCACGGCTAGCCCTGAGTACGAGTTTGGCAATTTGCGACTCAGAGAGTGGATATCGAAACAAATCAGTCAACTAGCATCGAAGCGTATCTTTCCTGCCGTTTAATCCCACTTGACAAGAATCCTGGCGGCGGCCAATTGGAATCGTGGAAGCCTTGCGACGCATCATCGGCAAGTCAATCATATACACGATCAAGCCACGCATCAGAGAGAGAGAGCGCTGGAGATTTACAACCGTGTGCTGGTCAGCAACCAGGTTGTGAGGTCGCGATACACGCCATGTCGCAAATCTTTACTGAGGAAGAGACAAATGCCCGTCATGCTGTATCGCCCTTGTTTGTACAAGAAGGAAAAGAAATTGCATCAGTTGAGGGGACAACTCAAGGCGACCCGATATCGATGCATATGCCTCTATACGCGGTTTCAATTACTCTTCTACTTCAAAAGATCAATGTGGCCCACGAAGTAAGACACGTTGCCTTTGCAAACGACCTCAGTTGTGCTGTCAGACTTGTTCAATTGCGTTTGTGCTGGGATAACATCGTCACCCACTGTTCTCCTCCGGGTTACTACCCGCGAGCAGACAAATCCTGGCTGAGCTAGGCTGATAGGCAAAGCTGGTCTCCTAGTCGCAGCTGAAGAAATTATCGCTGAAACACATCGATGTGCGCTTATCCACAGACGGCCACAAGTACCTTGGTGGTCACATAGATTCTGAGCAAGGAAAGAATGAGTACGTATTACGATCCCTTCTCCAAAGGTGGTCCAACCTACTCCGTGTACTGAGTGACATTGCGAAGTGTGAGCCTCAAGCAGCCTACAATGCCTTCTTGTTTGGATTCCGTCACAGATTTACCTACCATATCCGCACGATTCCAGATATTCAACATCAACTGCAGTCTGCAGATTATTGACAACATATTCGACACTGAACTACTTCCTGCTCTCACGGCCGGCCGAAATTTTTCCTTGCAAGATCGTAAGCTACTTGAGTTGCCAACATGCCTGGGACGTCTTGGCATACTCATTCTCTCGGATATGTGTGCAATGGAGTTTGAGATTCCAAAACGATATGTCAGGGCCTTACAGAGGAAATCGTCGAGCAGAATAAAGTCAGAGAAGACAGACCTGCCGAGCCAGTCCAGAGAATACGTCGTCGTGTGGCTAACGAGAGGAAAAAGAGACACAAGGTCCAGCTCGCACTTCTGCGATCGACCATGTCAGCAGAACAGATTCGCATCAATTACCTTGCTCAGTTGAAAAGTTCTTCAATTTGGCTGACAGCTCTTCCACTTGCAGACGAGGAATATGTCATCCATAAGCTGGAATTCTTTGAAGCAATCTACCTTTGCTGTAGGTGGGAGTTGAAACTGCTAGCGACTCACAGTGCCTGTTGAAATGTGTTCACCGTAAACCATGCCTTATCGAGTTTGAAAGGAGGTTTCATTCACCGTCGACATGATGAGGTACGTGATCTTCTAGCAGCCGCCATTGATGAAGTCACATATAACGTGTCAACAGAGCCTGCACTTGTTCCGCTGTCTGGGGAAACGCTTCCGCCAAGCGCCAACTCTGCCGACGACGCTCGAATAGACATCGCAGCAAGAGGTTTCTGGCAGAAGTGTGAAAAGCCTTCTTTTGATTGTCGGATATTCAACCCTTATGCCTCGACATACAGAAACCAGAGCATCTACAATGTCTTCAAGGCAAATGAAAAGGAGAAGAAGCGGCGATGCAACCAGAGAATTGTCCAGATCGAACATGGGTCGTTCACGCCACTGATATTCATGTCATTTGGAGGTTGCAGCAGTTCCAATCGCGTCGGACATTGAGCTTTGCGAAAGAAACGCTAAACTTTAAAATTTCATATTATATGTTTATCTGTTCAAATTTTGTGTTAAAAAAGCAATTTTATACACCACAGCATGGTTGAATCGTACACTTTGTAAACCTTTTTTTGTGGTGTTATTAAAACTATAATAATTTTTTTTTACGTTTGATTAAATAAGTACTGCAAAAGTCAAGCTTACGACAGTTCTTAGATTATAAGAATACATTATTCTTATACTTGCAAGTGATTTAGCACAGGTAATCTCAACTGTTTTAGGGTAAAATGACCATGGCGGTCAACATGGCATATGTGCGAAAACCTGAATCCGGGACGAAAGTCCTGAAAATGACCCCGCCCTGAAACGGCAGTGTCGACATAGCTCTAACTTCAGAAAACAAAAAGCGATATTCTTTCTGAAGTGCTTATAGTGTTTAGAAGGGTTGCTTTTAGGGTGGTCATTGGACGAAAAAATTTGTCTAAGTATAATATTTTACAAGAAAATGACCATGCACCACCCCAGGTAAATTGCTGATTATGCACAAAATAACTAATATGCCTGGCAGAAATTAAATAATCTTATTTCCTAAAAAAAATTATCATGGGGTGAAAAACTATGCTTAATTTAATATAAATATTGTTGATATCATAAGGATTGTCATTGTTTTCTTTAAATATAATACATTTTATTTCACTTACCCCCCACGAAAACACGATTTCAGCCATATTTTGCCGTCTGTTTGCTTTTTATCGCCGAATCTCGCAAATATCATCCAGTTGTTGTACTTTTACATAATCATAAATGGCTGACAAAGATTTCAAAGAAGGTTTCATCCACTTTTGAAACAGTGCAGTGTATTTTATCTTCGATATTGTGTCCTTCGATATTTCATCAAATTGCCGCCATTTTAATGGCTCTTCTTCGTTTTCATATGTATTTAGATTACATTATCCAAGAGTACTTCTTTGCAGAATAGTCCCAATCCAAAAATTGGAAATATTATTTGTACTTGGGAGGAAAAAACCTCCCATAATAGTTGTCCTGTCAGAATTCAAAAGAAGTAATTTAAAAGTCACGCGCAAGTTCGCGAAAACACCTCGTGGGTTACATAACAGGGCGAGGTGAATATTTTCACGAAACGTTTGTTCGCCATCACAGCAACCTAACTAAGTACATTATATTTATTGTATATTTGTGATTTATGAAAAAAAACCAAAAACATTTGCGTATTTTTATCATCAATTATAAAAATACAAAAAATATAATACATTTAGTTAGGTTGCTGTGGTGGCGAACAAACGTTTCGTGAAAATATTCACCCCCCTGTTATGTAACCCACGAGGTGTTTTCGCGAACTTGTGCGTGACTTTTAATTTAAATTACTTCTTTTGAATTCTGACAGGCCAACTATTATGGGAGGTTTTTTCCTCCCAAGTACAAATAATATTTCCAATTTTTGGATTGGGACTATTCTACAAAGAAGTACTCTTGGATAATGTAATCTAAATACATATGAAAACGAAGAAGTGGCATTTATCGGGCAGAGAAGCGGCGAGCCATTAAAATGGCGGCAATTTAACGAAATATCGAAGGACACAATATCGAAGATAAAATACACTGCACTGTTTCAAAAATGGATGAAACCTTCTTTGAAATCTTCGTCAGCCATTTATGATTATATAAAAGTACAATAACTGGATGATATTTGCGAGATTCGGCGATAAAAAGCAAACAAGACGGCAAAATATGGCTGAAATCGTGTTTTCGTGGGGGGTAAGTGAAATAAAATGTATTATATTTAAAGAAAACAATGACAATCCTTATGATATCAACAATATTTATATTAATTTAAGCATAGTTTTTCACCCCATGATAATTTTTTTTAGGAAATAAGAATATTTAATTTCTGCCAGGCATATTAGTTATTTTATGCATAATTAGCAATTTACCTTGGGTGGTGCATGGTCATTTTCTTGTAAAATATTATACTTAGACAATTTTTTTCTTCCAATGACCACACTAAAAGCAACCCTTCTAAATACTATAAGCACTTCAGAAAGACTATCGCTTTTTGTTTTCTGAAGTTAGAGCTATGTCGACACTGCCGTTTCAGGGCGGGGTCATTTTCAGGACTTTCGTCCCGGATTCAGGTTTTGGCACATATGCCATGTTGACCGCCATGGTCATTTTACCCTAAAACAGTTGAGATTACCTGTGCTAAATGAAACGCATACAAACTCATATACAGGTCCTAGACTATATTTAATAGGCAAAATTTCGGCTATAAAGCAAAAATCAGAAATGGCCAGGGCCGTAGGTAGACGCGATAATTTGGGGGGGGGGGGGTGTATATTCATATATTCATATTCACATAGCGTAAAATCAATCTCTTTCAAAAGAAATTCGTCGGGCAGAACACGAATATATTGCTATTCTAATAATTTCCAAACCATCTATTCTATATTAACTGGCATGGGGAGCTCCACATGGAATACGTAAAAGAAGGCTGCAACACGCCTGTCAAATATGGGTGCAAAAGCACCAATATGCTTCAACTTCTGAAATTTTCAATCTGTTTCTACCAAATTTTCCGTGAATATAGAACATATCGTTCTTACAAATCGTATGTTTTTTGTTTTAGGAATTGTTACTTTTTGGCGAGTAAAATACGTCACAAACAAATTCACGAAAAAATTATGTAAAATTCAAGTTAAAATTTTGACATTTTCAGGTAAAATTTGCGTACTAAAGTAATTATTTTTGTGAATTGATAACCATTTTTGTAAAATACAGTCAATTTACATCCAATTTATTTGCCTTAGAAAACGCCATAAATTCAGTTCTAGAGCTTCAAAAATGTAAAAAATTTTCTGGGGGACCCACAGACCCCCCTTTTCTCCCAAAACTTAGTATGACAGTGCAAATCAATCAAAAAAAGGTTTATTATAATTATTACACTTCAGGTAAATTTTTAACATTGAAATTCAAATTTCAGGTAAAATCCTCTGCCACCCCCCCCCCCCCAACTTCGGATGCTTCGCTACGTCCCTGATGGTTGTATTTCAAAACCGATTTTAGTTTTAAGATATATATCCTTAGTCTGCTCTTCTAAATGGATACATGAAATCACCTATAGCTTATTTTTAATTTTTTGGCGCCAGGTTTGTGACGTAATTTACCCGCCAAAAAGTAGCAGTTCCAAAATAAAAAAGCATACGATTTGTAAGAATGATATATTCTATGTTCATTGGATATTTAGTACAAACGGGATTAAAATTAAAGACAATATAATTGAGGCATACTGGCGCTTGCTTTTGCATGCATTTTTGACAGGCAAGCAAAGAAATTTGCAACAAATGCCAGGAGATACGTTGGGTGGGGACGAGGTTCTCTAGGGTTCAAGCACATTACCCTGATCCAGGAAATCCCGGCCACTACATGAACGTGTTCAAGACTCCGACTATGATGGACAACAATCTGTTGATATTTTCACCCCTAGAGCCAATTTAAAATGTTTTTTTAAAGACGGTGCCATTTCATCTGGCGATAGTGAGGTGAAAGAAGCAGCAAGTCAGTATTTTTGTTGAGGAGAAGCACGTGCTTGAGTATATCAAACATCTTGAGGAACTGCAATTTGTATCTGCGATAAGAGAGAATTCCGGATTGTACTCCTTCGATTTCGGATTTTGGGGGGGAGCATTGAAAATTTTAAAATCTTGGAGGGGGTCATCGAAAATTTACCAATATCCTCAACAGGAGCCCTGTAAAAATATGAGCTTTTTTCAAGACATCTTCAGCCCCGGCATAATAAATGCACTTTTCTTTAATGCCAGTGGCGCCGCCAGCTCGATAATTGGGGGAGGCAAATATTCATATCTTCGTGTTCTGCATTATTAACTTCTTTTGAAATCGATTGTTTTTATGGTCTGTGAACACAAATATATGAATATTCGCCCCCCCCCCCCATTATCGAGCTGGCGGCGCTACTGCTTAATGCTAAGTCTTTTGGTGATGTCACTGGCCTGAAAATAACTATTTTAACGCAATCAAGGTATTTAAAACAAAAGTAATGCGAAGCCAACGTAACGGCAAAAACAACTCTAAAATGAAATATTGTCGATTGGTTGCCGCTAGAAGACTTATCAATCTTAAATAACCCGGCTTAAACTAGAATAATAAATGTTCACATTACTGAAAGACAAAGATCAGTGCCAAGGTATAAAATCGTATAAAAGGTATAGTTGCATCTTAGGATCCCTAAATATTTGGAACGAAACAAACAAGATATTTTATAAAATGTATAAAGGCCTACCTTCGTAATGCAATGAAGTTGGATCAGACGCTACAACCTGATCTGTCCAGGCTTGGATCACACGAACTGTTCCATTTTTCCACTTGCTGATAACCAGCGAGGCTAGTACATCCAATTTACCTTTTGTTCTCGATGTCATCCACCTCGCATCTTCATTGATATAATCAACCTGATCGTTCGTATTTCGGATTAAATTTCGTCGAAATCGCCCGGAATTGCGTTGAATTACTTCCCGGATTGTGCCACAAATTTCTGTTTCACTCTTGTTTGGAAATTTGTCTCCCAACAAGAGCTCCTTCGGACCTGACGAACTTATTTCGGCAATTAGTAGCAAAATACACCAAATTGCAAGGATCCACCAATCTTGGTATCTCATGATTCAGATGACCTACACGGTCGGATAAATGTGTTGGTAGTGTAAAGGTAAATATATCTAAGTTATAGATTCTTTTGTCCCTCTTTTCGTGTGCGTTTCTCAAGGGTTATCTTGATTCTGCAAGAGATGAAAGACTGAGGTTAGACTTTATTGGGTGGATGTTCACAAGCGGAAACGGAAATAGTGTGTGGGTGATAGAAGCAATTATGTAATTATAATAAACACTACCGCATATTCAAGGGGTACAAAGTTATCCTTATGGAAATAATGGACATTTGTAAAACATTGCACCATTAAACAGGATTAGCAAAGATTGCGAGCTTTGAAATAGGAACTTTGTTGTCAAAGCAATCTTTGCCAATGATGGTTTTGATGATACTAATACTATAGGATGACATACTTCTGTGGGTCAACCAACCCTTGAGACTCTCGACTATGTAAATATATATCAGTTCTAGAGTCTAGAGAAATTAAGTAACCATTATATTGGCCCAACATAATCATTATGATGCATTGTGGGATTTAAAATTGTCGAGCCTTTTGAAAACATTTCGCTTGGTATATATGTCATAGGATGTTGCATCAGATTTAGTAATATAAAGACCACTTTCATAATACAAGTGGGTACGTTGGAAAAAAGGACAAAAATAAAACAAAATGCAGTTGGGTATGAAACAAAATATTTGACCTAAAAGCCTGGCTTATGTGCACCAGTTTCCGTGATCACAGTAGGGATTTTTTATAGGTAAATTCTGAGTTTTGATCAAGATTTGTAAGAAATGCTTGAGGGAACCGCCCATTTTTTTACAAATCCTTCAATTTAGAATTTACCTATGCAAAATTCCCACTGTGAGCACAGGATCTTTGATAGTGTAGTCAAACCTAAACCCATGTTTGTGTTCGTGTGTCCTGATGTCTTTGTGAGGCTCGGGTTAAAACAGGTTTTAAAATGAAAGATATACAGCTATTTCAATTAAGGTTGTCCACGAGCAAAGCGGAAAAGTGGAATACGAGCGCGAAAGGCTGCTGGGAATCACTAACAAATTACTGAATTTTCAAAGCGATTCCCAGCAGCCTTTCGCGCTCGTATTCGACTTTCCCGCTTTGCTCGTGGACAACCTTAATTGAAATAGCTGTATACCAAATAGAATTTTTGTCTTTTCTGAGAATTGTATCTAGGTATAATATTTAAATAGACTTCCCACTCCATTAACTTTGCTTTCACACGATTACCAGGCAGGTGTGTAAGCAAAGGTCCAAAAAAAGGAATGATTTACAAAGGAGAGAAGAAGTGAATTATGAAAATAAAAAGTCATTGGCAGTACAATATGAAACTAGATATAATGGCAAGTACAAGATTGACAAGGAATCGAAACTAGAACCACTTGTATATTTTGTAAAGAACGAAAGTCTGAACTTATTTCCTGGTTGTTGTGGAAAAATTATGAAAATGTGCTGGCTGCAATAAAAGCTACTTATCTACAATAGTTTATATTGTCCGTCACGATGTCAAGCTATCTTTCGTATGCACTCAAGCCAATTCAGGAAGCCTCTACTCTATGTACCTCTGCAATAGCCCTCTATATTCTCAAGTACAATGTCCGCGGAGGTACGCATTGTGATTTCCAATTGTCGTTCAAATAAGATAAACATAATTGCTTTTGTATAGTTTCGATATCATGCCGTATTTAGTAATTTTAATTTTTTTTTGTAATTTTGAGAGTGCGCCGGTCATGGTTAGTTTCTCAATTATATATGTTTGTCATGGAATCAATAGAAATATCTAACACAAGTTTGTATTTTGGGTCTATAAACTCGGTCTGTGCCAGCGTAGGTAGTGACAATAACACCAGAAAGCTGTGGATTGAGAGGGATTCAACGACTTGAGAAATATAAGTAAAATTTTGAAGTTTCGACGAAGGGCGAAAACGTCGACGTTTTGCTAGTTTTCAGGTACACGTGTAAAAATCTCACATCTTGTAGTAATATTTGCTGTGTTGGTGTAATGTACTCAGGTGAATAAGATGCTTGTGTGATGTTACTCTGAGTGTACATCCACACCGAGCAGGCTTGAAAAATATGCCTGGCCACGGTGGGAATCGAACCCAATGCTCTGCCAACTGAGCTACGCGGTCAGATCGGATTAAATATCATGATTATTAGATTACACTGATATCGAAGGAACTAGATTCAGTTCCGAAATATCGCGTACTCGAACCGACCTGACCGCGTAGCTCAGTTGGCAGAGCATTGGTGACTAGTATTCCAAAGGTCGTAGGTTTGATTCCCACCGTGGCCAGGCATATTTTTCAAGCCTGCCCGGTGTGGATATACACTCAGAGTAACATCACACAAGCATCTTGTAGTAGCCTAAGTCTGCCAACACGCCGTCAATTAACAAGTTGTGTTCGCACTGTTTGGCCCAAATTGTCAACAAATTTGGAACAAGCAGTTAACAAGTTGTAACAAATTTGTTGATATTATCAGAATTGTTTGCAAGGTTGTTCCAACAAGTCCAATGCAGTCATTATATAACATTATAATATAGCATTTGTAAATTCTGAACGTTGATTGGCTAAGAGCCGTGTTGATATAACTCAATGTCAACACGGAATAATTCTGTCTTTATATTTCTTTGTGCTATATTATAAAAAATATATAAAACATTTTTTGTATTGATATTTAAGAAATAGAAAACATTTCCGTGTTTCTATACAGAGTTATAGAAACACGCGTGGAAGTTTGGGAGAAACGATTTCTCCCAAACTTCCACAAGTGTTTCTATATAAACTATATATAGGAACACAGAAAAAATGTTTTCTATTCCCTTTATTAAATAGCCTTTTAAAAACAATAGAAAGATAAATTTATTGATTCAGTTAATTATACTCATTCAAATATTAATTCTATCTTGATACACATTCGTGTAAAGAATAATTAAAGCATAGGCATAGCTAAGTAAACAAGTATATCGCTGTCAAAACAACAGACAGCACTTAAAACAGGCTTACTTTAAAGTATATATATATATATAATTCACTCAACAACGCATGCATGCTTGCAAAGAAAACACTGTTTTAAATAGATAGTAAACATTTAAACATGATTAAAAACCGATTAAAGACGATAGTAAACATGATTAAAAACGTCGCGAGGAAATATTGTTTTGAAAAGACAAAGCCAAAATTCAAATATCTTACCTTCAGTTGGTAAACAGTCAAACAGATATACAACGTATACTGTATTATACTTTGTGCTTTGTGCTTTGTGCTTTAGGTCTGTCTTCGATTTCTATGTCACTAGCAAAGCGTTGCTTTTTTTGTGACAGTTCTTCGGCGTTTCCGACGTTTTCCAACTTTTTTTCAATATTAAATATTGTTTGTATTTTGTCTTTCAAACTCCCACGCAACCCGTGTGAAAATTCCCCGTGTTTCTATCGAGTTACAGAAACACGCTCGTTTTCCCAATCCCACTCGTGTTGATATGACTGTATATCAACACGGAAAATGTTTTATATTTGTTAAATACTGTTACAACCTTGTGCCGTCAATCTTGTAACATTCTTGTTATATCATGGTTGTATCAGACTTGTTATAGAACAATCTTGTAGCATGTCTCGCAATGCCACCAAGCTTGTTACAACAACTAGGAACAAGCAGTGCGAACACAACTTGATGAAAAGATGATGTAGTGTTAGTAAATGGCTAAGTGCATGGTTGTTCAAGCTTAGTTAAAAAGTTCATATATTAGTATATATAATGAATACTCCTTATTCTTTTGCTTCTAATTAGGAACTGAGTATGGAAGGAAGGATAGGGGAATTAAAGGAAGCCCAAAATTTCATGATGCATTTTTTAATGGCCTCTTAATTCGGGGTGTTGGTTCAAACTCTCACGTTTCATGCTATATCTTTGGCAAACAGGATGGACTTTGTTAAAAAGTTCCGATCGTTTCAAAAATCACGAGGAAACTCTCAACTTTCAAGAGTATATCGACCACGCAATATTGAATGACTCTCTTTATAAATTATATTGTAGGACGATATTTGAACTGTCGACCTTCACACCCTGAATAGACTTAATTATATTGAGTATTGTGATTTCTGTGTGATAAATAATGAAGGAATGATTTTAAATCATGCATGAATGAAGGATTGAACGTCACTAAAAAGGGCTATTCCACAATTCCTTCACGGAGTTGGTTGTGTCCTTATTTTAATAAACAACATAGAAAGAAATTACAAATTCCGAAGAAAACTCACATTGTAATACAACTATAACTTTGTCGTGTTATTAAAGACCGGTAATAATATGACTTAACATTTATTAAAAAGACGTTTAGGAGTTTACTCCATCCTCAAGTTGCGACTTGCGAATTTTGAGAGGCTAAGAAAAAGTTCGTTGTTAATATTTTGGGCAAGATTACAGTTTGAGAGGATTCGTTTATCTCGTCTTTGGTTGTCAAAAGTCTTTAACCTTTTTGATAATTTAAAATTGCTGTCGCTACCGATTCGAACCCTCAACTTTTAAGACGCCATGTATCTTTTTATCTTTATTTTTGTCATGCCTAATGGGTATTCTTGCTCTTCGCACCAAAAAATCAATATCATGTTGGCTTATTGTGGTGACACATTGCGGTTCGCTTTCAATATAAACACTCTAAGTTAACATCCTCTAAACATTTCTATTACGAGAAAAAACATGTAGTTATCTTTTCCAGACCACAATGGACCGTATAACGATCCAAGTGACGCTGGTGATGATTTCAATCCACTTTATGAGGTTTACTAGAAAATACAGGCATGCGGAAACCCTCGCCTTGCTGTCAAAACCATTGTATTTTCCGAACATGAAGTATCTAGAGTAGTTGTCACGGAAACACGACAAATCGCCTAAAAATATCACTTTTAATTACAAAATTATCAATTTCCCAACATATATATGTTAGATAATTATGTTATTGTACGTAATATAAGCTTCAATTTAAGGTAAAATTCAACCACAAACGCTTCGCAAAACGTTTTAATTAAAATGTTCTTTATAAAACTAAACTGCCTTTAATTAAATGGCTTTATCGATAAACTTTGAGTTTGCAATAAAATGATTTCAAATTCTCGCTTACAAATAACCTTGCTTTCTTTTTTATTTAAAAAATTCAATATAATAAAAAAGGGAATCAATATTAAAGATATACTGAAATTATATGCTGTCTTGTTTAGTTGTTTCATATACGCAAAGGCCGTCGGGTTTTAAACCATTATAAAATCAATATTTAAAACAAACTTACCTTCGTTAACGTCGGCTCCCTTCTTTTAGCCGATTCTTTCGCCCTTTCTTTATGAGAAAACTTTTCAAATTTACGAAATCTTGCAAAAATGCGAGCAACAATTCATCAATCATCAAATCAAGAAATATTTGCTATTTCGCTGTCGTCATGCATGCAGTCGTTATAATGCAAACTTTAAACTGGACCAACCAGTGTCCGCTATTCATGACAGTCCGCCATATTTCTGAGATCAGTGAGGATGACCACCCATGGTTAGTCACCCACGCCCGCGATAATTGATGAAAAATAGCCGGGGGGGAATTAATACCCTCGCTCGGCGCTTCGCGCCGTCGGTTCGGGGATAATATCGAGGTTTAGCAAAACATTGCATGATTTCGAACGTAATTGACAATCTTACTTACACTATACTATAGAAATACATGCATGCAACAACACCTCCCCTATATTTTCCAAACATTGTTTCGAGATGAAGTATTCGTAATTACGCCAACACTGAAACGCAGGCTCGCGTTGCTCACGTCATGTTAGTCATGGCAACACGATAATTGTTTTTTTTTAATTTTTTGTACAAACCTGCAAAAAATATATGAAATTTGATAACTTTTAAATACAGAACTATCAATTTCTAAAATAGATAATATGGTATATTATTTTGGTTTCTATGGGCTTTATCTTAATGTAAAATTCAAAAGGAAACTCTACGTAAAACGTTTTCAAATGTGAATTGAAATTAACTGCTTTTTACCGATATTTATAAACTTCTTAACTCGAGCTTCAACTTATTACTCGCACTTTGAAATGAAACAAATTTAATTCGTACAGGACGCTAATGAAAATAATTTGCTTTCCTTTTTATCATGAACTTCTACAAAAGTTAATCAGTACTAGTTAACTAAGAAACTTTCGCAAACAATGCATAGGAAAGACTTGACTGAACATCAAGAACAAAGTCTATATTATTAATAATAATAATAATAATAATGGTATTTTAATAACACATCATCGCATGAAAATGAATTACAATGTGTTTTACAATTGATTTTAATCGGAATTACAATACTAAAAGTAACTATATTACAATATATCATTAGATTATTAAATAAGAACTTATAACTAAGAACAATTATTTGTTTAAAACACTAATCATGCTAGGGAAAAAACTATTACCAAATCTATCAGTTCTACATTTAAAAGAAGCGAATTGTTTAAAATTCCTTAAATTATACACATGTTCGTTCTCACTGGTGAGAGTTAGATGGGAAGAAAGACGACTGCCCAATGCAATATTTTTCATCGTCTTTTCGCAAAGTTCACCTCGACGTATATCCAGCCTAGGACACTGCAACATTTCTTGCGCTTCACCGTAGGATCGACCTGGCAGTATAATCCTCACTGGGGTGCACGTCTTTGAATTTTTTCGACTTGTTCGGACAGATACATAGGTAGACCACAATGCCATACTGTACAACAATATTCTAATGTAGATCTAATCAATGCATAATAAATTGTGATAAGGTCGTGCGGTGGAATCCCTCCCCGTCGTAGGACACGTAGGATATGCAGTCGCTTGGATGCTTTGGTAACAATCATCGAAATATGTTCGTTCCACTTAAGGTCATCCTGGATAATCAATCCAAGAACCTTGTGCGACGATACACATTCAAAGATCTGGTCTTCAACACACAAGTGTGGTAGTTCAGGTTTGTTCCGAAAGAAACAAATTTGCATCTCTTTGCATTTCTTTGCGTTCAATTTCATCAGGTTATTAGATGCCCATGTAGCTATAGAAGTTAAATCGGACTGGATTACAGACGGTTCCCCATTCCTTAATAATCCCTCAGAGATAGTAACATCATCAACGAATTTCCAATTGCCAAACCTCCCCGAACCGCATTGTAAATCATTGACCATAATTAAGAACAGGATCGGACCCAACTTCGTACCTTGGGGGACACCGGCTGTAACAGGAAGCCAACAAGAAACAGCTTCCGCAAGTTTGACCCGCTGTCTTCGCCCTGATAGAAAGTTTACGATCCATGGTATTAACGATCGCCTAACGCCAATATCAACAAGTTTTTGGATACAAAGTCATACATAAACAATTGAAACAAACTTGCCCTATACTTTAGGATTTCTCATACAATATCAATTCTTATAAATGTTTACGTTTAAAAATTGCAAAAAAGTTGTTGTACAATTTGACATTTGTTATGTGAAACGGTTTTCCAAGCTTTCTTACATGTATTTTTTATATTTTTTGCCTTCTTCACTCCTGGAAAACAGCCATATTTTGAGATCAGTGATGACCACCCACTCAACACCATTGGTCACGCCCGCGATCATTGATTAACTTTAGACTTCGCTAATGCTTTCGTTTCCCCGTGTGTAAATAGCCGGGCGGAATTAGTACCCTCGCCCCGGGCTCCGCGCCGTTGACTCGGGGATAATATAGTGATACAAATTGCGCAGTTCGTTTTTGGCACAAGTGCCCCCCCCCCCACATAGCAGAAGTGCCCCCCCCCATCTGGGGTAAATTTCCCGCCATATGACGTCAGCATTTTGAGGATCCAGCGTATTTTTCCCGCCATATGACGTCAACATTTTGAGGGATAAGAGTGACGTCATTTTTGGAACAATTGTCGCATAACATTTGTCGCAAAACATTTGTCGCGTGATCTTTTGGAATTTTGAGATGGCTTCAGCAAAGTGTATAAAAAACGGGAGTTTTATATTTATTTTAATAAAGTGGAAAGTTTATGTGATATGTACGTTTGCTGCAATGAGTATTTCTTTGAAGGTGCCAAACGATTTGGTTGTGGATGAAGCATCTTATGAAGTGAAGAATGTTTGTGATTTGATGCATGCTGTGTTTTTCGAAGCGGTTGTTTGTGAAATTCAGAGACTATTGAGACTATTGAAGGAGAAATGTCCCGGCTGCGAAGTCGATCATCCGCGTCAGAGGAGACACGACTGTATTATGTTGTCAGACGAGGAGGGATGGTTACTGCATGGTTTGGAAGCAGTGGAGCGTGTGATTTAGCGTGGAATTGTGAGGAAACAGTTTCTTGAAGCTATTCGAGTGATGAAATTGGAATATTTATAAGGGCGTGCGAAAGAACATTATGCGAATTTGATAAAAGATCGTGAAGTAACACTTGATTTTTGGGGGGATTTGAGAGGAAGTTTTCCTGATTATAAACCCATTTTGAACTACCTAATGTATTGGAGGGAGGAACATTGTGCATAAGGGCATGTAGTAAAACACTGACTACCGGAACACCGGAACACCGCCGGATCACCACCGGAACACCACCTAACCCTAACCCCAACCCTAACCCCCAATCCTAACCCTAACCCCAACCCTAACCCCCAATCCTAACTCTAACCCCAAACCCTAACCCCAAACAAAATGGTGGTGTTCCGGTGTTCCGGTGGTGTTCCGGTGGTGTTCCGGTGTTCCGGTAGTCAGTGTTTTACTACATGTAGGGTTGGGCGATATTTCGATATTTTGATTTATCGCGATATTTTCAATCGCGATTATCGTATCGAAGGTAGAAACTTGAGCGACGATATATCGAAATTATCGTCATGCTCGTTGACTATCGTGATATTGCTTCTATGTAGTATATAGCTTTTATAAAAATCCTAAAAAATTCCTTCAATTTCTAGAAAACATATTTTTTAAAAGAATTAAAACTATTTCCTGAATTAAATACGAATTTAATACGGCCATTCGGCCTTGGAAATTAGTAAGTCGCTGAACAATGAAATTGCAGGCTTTGCTTGCGCTGTGTGCCCACGGCATTTGCGCCTGCGGAGACACAGTAGACACTGCATAGACAGTTCGGTTTATGGACAGTAAATATTAGACTAGAAAAAGCGTTCATATTAAATTATTTTAATTTGTTGTTTTACTTAGCTTGTTTTTAATAAGATTATTTTTAAGCTTATTGGTCATTGTTTTTATCGCGATATTATCGAATATCGTGATAATTTCCTCGACAATAATCGTGAGATGATTTTTTTAATATCGCCCAACCCTAACTACATGCCGTGCATAAGGGCACTTTTACGTGTAGTTTAAAGTTATAAATTGTTTTTCAGAACAATATAAATGTCTTAGTTCATTACTTTGCTATAAAAATGTGTTTATATGTGTCTAGTTTTCAGCCGAGAAAACGTTTGGCATTCCAACCTCTCATTAAAGAGTGGTTTTAATTCGGAAAGCAGGTAGCATAACACCAAAAACGTAGTAAAAATTTATTGAGCTAAAAGACCTATTACTCGTCAATATCATCAACAATTCATATACACAGCAAGAGATTTGTATCTATGTACGTCATAGACGATTGATGCAATGATTGTGGGACATTACGAATGAGCCTATACGTATGCGCACTGTGCAGATAATTTTAGAGCGAAATAACGTTGCTACGATACTGTTTTGCTTGCATCAATTAGGTTCCCTTGGGGTATGCGTCTTCGCATTTTG
>CACRXK020001455.1:4654-54238 GCA_902702795.2 Paramuricea clavata
CCTTCCGCCCCCCCCCCCCCCCAACCATGTAAACAATACATAATCATATAAATTAATCAAATGGAATATAAAATTTCCATCTTTCTTGTGTAGATCCTGTCCCAACATGAATGATGTTATAAGCTCGATCCCCAAAGATTTAAAATTCAGTCTTGCCAAACTGCTGGACCGCCGAAGGGAGCCAAACTGGAAATCGTTTGTGGCTAAAACACCGAAAAACGTGTATGCATTTAGGAAAGGAGAATATGAAACTCTGAGGCTTGAAATCTTGAAGGAAAATGGAAGTCCAACATTGCAACTTATCGAGAAACTTGGGACGAAGAAAGTTCAAATTTGTCATTTTATTGATATCTTAGAGAGCCTTGAGAAAGATGAAAATATTAACAAAGCTTTAGACCTGTTTATGGGAGGTATAAACATGAAGATAGCGATTTTTTAATATAGAAAGTAAAGGGGACCATCATTGCCCGCTAGGATACAAGGAAATCAGGGACATTGCTACTGGTAGGGTGGGTGTGTGTATGTGTGGGTGTGTATGTGTTGGGTTAAGTTCAAAATGTTGTTAAAAATGGAAAATATTGGGTCAAAATAGTTGATAGTAGATCATTTGTTGGTTTTTCAAATTGATATACATTGTCAACTAAATATAGTAGTTACTCAAAAGCACAAAGAAAACAAAGTATTTTGACACTCATGTGAACTTTTCACTTTGTAAAAAAACCCTCTTAAGTTAGCATTGAATTTTCACAAATTTGATGGTCCTTTTCAGGAATTAGCCACTTCCACTCCCATCATAACGTGTTCAGAATTAGAAATTTCAGAAAAATGTCCAGATCTGACTACAACCCAACAGTCTTTCACCCTTTTATTCTCCTAAACACTGCCACTGATCTATGAAATATGTAAAGCCTATACTAGTTGCCTTCAAGAATGGCCCCAGTTCAAAAGAAACATTCATAATCACAATACCCTCCTTACTGGCTCTCTTATTGATGCTGTTTACCTGTTACTTCAAGACATAAGCAGTGGCGAGGCCACAGGGGAAATGGGGTTTCAAGACCCACCCTCCTCTCCAGTATTCAAGAGAATCAACTGTGACCAAATAAATCCAAAGAGGGGGGTGCACACCGCACCTTTTGGTGTCTAGCACCCACCATAGAGAAGTCCAGCACCACAATAAAATAATCTGCTTAACCATACATTTTCTGCTGTTTGAATAGCGATTAGCAGAACTTCTACTGTTAGCGCGTGTTGATTTCTTGAAACGATTTAATTGATTTGTCAGCTCACGAGAAAATACTCAGAATACTTTAGTTAAATCATAATTTAAATATGCAAGCATTCTCGAGGTTGTTATACAACCATATTTTCAATTATACTGTACTTTAACAAGCACGTTTACTGTATTGTGCTACAGCAACTGTCCAGTCACGCATATGTGATAAAAAGCCGATATGAACGTTATAAACAAAAGATAATGTAAAACGTAACCATCGTTGTTATAAGACCTGGTTAGGAAACCCAGCAAACTTCAAAGAAATTACGCTATAAACAAACATGGAGGTTGAACATTCTGTTTGACCCTGCAGTACTGCACATATTGGTTTTAATCAATGAGAATTGACCAAACGATGTAACACAAATATTCTCCATCGAAAAATGGTAGTAATACTTCGTTATTGGCAAAATATGCCGTAAGATATAGCTCTGGTAGGCAAAACAAACAGTTGGTAAGATATAGCTCTGGTAGGCAAAACAAACAGTCAAACAATAGAAAGACAAAGGATTTTTCAACCGTGACCCTACACAAGGTACACAATCACCTAAAACAAAGGGTTTCCAAACCATGTCATATATATTAACTATGACGTAACAGAACGGCGAACATGCAGATTCAGTCGAATCTCAAATAATGGTAATGTTGGGATAGTAGCGTTGCAGACTGCAGAGGAGAGTGGGCAGTAAGGCTCTCTCATGCACTACCCCATGGAAAACCTGCACCCCTTCTTGCAGATGAGGCTAGATCTGCCCCTGCCATTCGCACAGTTCATACTGATCTGGACTCTTAACTAATGCCATTTTTTAAAATTGTGTCGGATATATAGAACCACCGTCCATTGTTGTCCAACCTCCAGCAGAAATACAACTGAGAGTCGGTGACGATCAAGTTGTACGATGCGAGGCCGTCGGCAAGCAACCCATGTTGTATCAATGGTTTAAAGAAGGGGAGAAACTAAAAGACGCAACCAACCAGGAACTCTCTTTGACTAAGGTGCAACCGATAAACGAAGGTTTATATATTTGTCGGGTGGCAAACATTCGTGGATACCAGTTTTCTAGATGGATCAGGGTTGTCGTGGAGAAGCGAAAAGAATTTGAAACTGGAGATGAAAAACCGAACGTTGAAATGGTTGAAAATATAGAACCGGATGTTGTTGAAACAGAAGCACCCGAAGTGGATGATGAAGGTGGAATAACCAATTCTGGTAAAGTTTTGAATAGGCAATTTCAGCTGTAGACGAAATTTTCATACCACCCACTTAAGTTTAGCGTCCTTTAGAATCATTTGTATGCACCCGTCGAAAGCTATAGACTGATAGCCGAAAGCTCGTAAAAATAAATATTAAGTCAGAAAATGTTCATTATGCATAATGACGTCACAAGGCTTGATGCCCGCGAGGAATGCTGGTCTCAGTAGTCATCGGCCAGGAAAATTAAACAATTCAAAATGGCCACTATCGAAATTTTCCCGGGCGATGACTACTAAGACCAGCATTCCTCACGGGTATCAAGCCTTGTGACGTCATTATGCATAAGGTCTATTGTATAATAAATAATGTTTCAACCTGGCTGCGCATAATAACATGTAACGCGGTTGCTTCTGATCTCAACATCTGACACACATGATAAATGCCATAAGTCCGCAACAAGAATCGCCCCCACGATTTCAGAGGTGAAAGGCGCTTACTCCACTGATCTGAAGTAAGACTGGATAGCGCATCTGCTGTGCATAAGTGAAGCCACTGGCGGCCATATTGGATGGCCCCACCATTAATCTAATCTGGTGTTGTGGACATGTTTAACTCTTTCTTTACGTTTCTAGTCACTAGTGGGAAAGGACAAATATTGCCTAGATAACTATTTGTCACCAGTATAACCCCTCTTTTTTATGGCCGCCATTCATTCTAAGATGCTCTTTCTATCGGTGGTGTTGGATTTTGTTCTTCTTGCCTTGATCAAAATTTAGTCTAAAGCTGGAATCACCCATTCAATAGGATGCTTTATCCTGTCTTATTTCAGATCAGTGGCTTACTCCAAAGTTTGCGTCACCATGAACGTTCTGAAATGTACACTTCCTATTTTTAGATTATTGCACAGGATCACTGTGCCAGCCATGTGTGACCATACATCCACAATCAGTAACCTTATCTAATGGTAGCCTTCTGTCGTTGTCGTGTGATTGTGGTGCAGGTCCCAAGCCAAGCTTTCAATGGTTGAAAGATGAAGAGGAAATACCCGGTGCAACATTTCCTGAGTTGGTTATATCACCTGTATCGGAAGATCACGAGGGCACTTATACATGTCGCGTGTTTAATAACGTTGGCACTGTCAACTCACGTTCTGCTAATGTTCGTATTACAAAACAGAAAGCCAAAGGTAGAGTCAGGGTTTAAAATAAATAATTTAAATTTAGATATGTTTGTAGGCTGTTTGGTGCGTGTACCTTTTTTGTACCGGCGATTTTTTTCAGGCTCTGATAAGTCAAACAAAAAATGATTGCGCAGAAAGTACCGCCATGTACAAAAGCTGCAGCAAAATAGAAAATGCAATGTATGCAACAGTCTTTTTTAAAAAATGCACCACATTTGGGCCGAAAGTGCATGGTGCAAATTCCCGCGCGTAATACAAATTAATACAAAATTTCCTAACATGCTCTTTCTAGCTGTAGTGATGGATTTTGTTCTTTTTGCCTGGATCAAAATTTAGTCTATAACTCGAAAACTTACCTATAGGCTTAAGTGTGGTCCCAATTCTGACTTCTTGAATACTTAATATCTTCATTTCAGAGCAAAGAATTCCAATGAAAATCCCTGAAGAACCCCAAGAAGGTATCATATTTTCCTTAATATAAACAAAATACAAAGTAAAGTTAGTAAAGTAACTAAAACACTACAAACTACGCAGGAATACATTATTTATACCGGATAGCTCAGTTCTACAAACGCAAAAATCTTACATCTTGTAGCAAGTCTGCCTTTCTCACTGCTTGTCCCAAGTTGTCAACAAGTTTGGAACAAGCTGTTAACAACTTATAACAACCTTGTTGATATTATCCGATTTGTTGCAAGGTTGTTTCCAACAAGTCCGGTACAGTCAAGATATAACAATATTGTTACAACCTTGTGTCGTCAACCTTGTAACATTCATGTTATATCATGACTGTATCAGACTTGTTAGAACAACCTTGTGACAAGTCTGACAATATTATCAAGCTTGTTACAGGTTGTTAACAGCTTGTTACAACAACTGGGAACAAGCAGTACGAACACAACTTGTGGACAGCTTGTGAACAGATTTGTGACAACTTGTTTGAAAACGCACAAGTTGTTACAGGTCTGCCAACAAGCTTGATGGCGTTATACAAGACTTGTTACAAGGTTGTTCTAACAAGTTTGACACAGTCATGGTATAACACGAATGTTACAAGGTTGTAACAATATTGTTATATCATGACTGTATCGGACTTGTTGGAAAAATCTTGCAACAAGTCTGATAATATCAACAAAAGTTGTTACAAGTTGTTAACAGCCTGTGGCAAGCAGTGCGAACACAACTTGTTGACGGTTTGTTGGCAGACTTGCTACAAGATGTGAGATTTTTGCGTGTGCAGAGTCAAACTGAAAGCATTCTTCTCACATGTGACTGAGGTGAAATTATAATGAGACAACTGCATATTGCAAGGATCGAATCCAGTGGCAAAGATGAAAGGCACAATCATGCACATAATGACAATGATCATTGTGCTAGACGTGTAACTGCCTGAAAGTATTTTTCTACGAAAAGTGACATTACGTTGTTAATTGCGTTAGTGTGTGACAAGGTTGCTTTGTTGATTGGCAACAGAGACTATGATCATTGCGACAAGTTAGGAAAGTTGTATCACCCCACGAATGACGTTCGTGATATCGCTGGCGTCTTGCAAAGTATTGGCTTTAAGGTACGTTGAGAATTCTTGCAGAGGTGGTGTCTATGTCGTGTCCTGTGCTTACCTTACCACCCCCCCCTACAGAAGCCTAGTACCATGCTAAAAAATGAACAATAATACATTTTCTGCATTTCGAATAGCATTTTGCGGAACTTCTACTGTTAGCGCGTGTCGATTTCTTGAAACGATTTAATCGATTTGTGAGCTCACGAGAAAATACTCAGAATGCTTTAGTTAAATATCATGGTTAAATTATATGTAAACATGTCGAGGTTGTTATACAGCCATTTTCAAATATACTCTACTTTAACAAGCAAAGTTACTGTACTGTGCTACAGCAACTGTCCAGTCACGCATACGTGATGGTAAAAGGCCGATATAAACTTTATAAACAAAAGATAAATGTAAAACGTAACAGAACGGCGAACATGCAGATTCGGCCATCTCAAATAATGGTAATGTTGGGATAGTAGCGTTGCAGACTGCAGAGGAGAGTGGGCAGTAAGGCTCCCTCATGCACCACCCCATGGAAAACCTGCACCCCTCCTTGCAGATGAGGCTAGATTCGCCCCTGAATTCTTGAGTCATTTAACCCATTGAGTATTTTGCACTTTTTTCCTTCATGAGCAAAGTCTGAGCAAAGCCTGGCGTTCAACAGAGTAAAATAACAAAGTAGGGCTCGTTTAGGCGCAATTATATCACTTTGCATTGAATGGCAGATAATCTGATCAACCCAATGCAGCCAGCACTTTCCCCTTGACGAGTAAAATCATCAGGAATTACAAAAGAGATTTAGTTGGTATGCAAAAAAAACAAACTGTATCCTTAGTGTGCTTAGCATGAAATATAATTTTACTGTAGGTTATATCACTCGCTAATCTCCGGCTGGACGAAATGCGAGAAGCTTTGAAATTGTTCGCCAAGCTTCTCGACTCCGGTGTCTACGCTGTGTTCTATTTTGCTGGTCATGGTTTTGAAGCTGGAGGCAAGAGTTATTTGATGCCAGTCAATGCTGACGAGAAGTATGATTGTTCTCAAAACCTCCCCGCAAATGAGGTGCTGCAGATTATGCAAGAAAGAGAAGCGATGCTCAAAGTTCTCCTGATTGACTGCTGTAGAACAAGGTAAGGAAATCAGATGAATTTGTAAAGTAAATCCGAGAGGCACACAAGTAAAAAAGTTGTTACAGATCTACAAGGCCAAAAAAAATGTGGGTTTTCGGTTTCTTCTTATAAAAACTTAGGTAGGGTAGGTCGGTTTTAACTTTTTTTTTTAACTTTTTTTTAATTTTCCGAATAAGCGGACGCCAATTTGTTTCGTCAGTGCTTCCACATCCAAAGATAAATTTCCCTAATATTGCCTCAAATTTCAATTTTCCACAAACTTTTTCCTCTAAGTGGAAACACTTACAAGCATGATCCAATAAAAAAGTTTAGGGTCGGGATTTCGACGTCCAAAAGCTAGGTATAGGGTCGGGAAACCGGAAACCCACATTTTTTCCCCAAACAGGTTGTAACAAGGTTGTTGTGAAGCCGATATCAGGATGTGTTCGCACTGCTTGTTCCCAGTTGTTGTGGCAAGTCTGGAACAAGTTGTTATCACCTTGTCAACAAGGTTGATGACGGTAACAGATTTGCTACAAATTGTTCCAACATGACTGATACAAGCTGTTCGTAACAAGTTGCTACGAGTTTGTTGTTATCACCTTGTTGCAAGGTTGATGATGGTAACAGACTTTCTACGACTACAAGTTGTTCCAACAAGACTAATACGAGCTTGTTGTTATCAACTTGCTAACAACATGTTACGTGCAGACGATATCAGACTTGTCGGAACAACTTGTTGCGAGTCTGTTGGCCTCATCAACCTTGTTACAAGATGATAACAACTTGTTCCAGACTTGTCAACAACTGGGAACAAGCAGTGCGAACACATCTTGTTCACAAGCTGTGTCTGGGAGATTTTTACGCATGTACTGTAGACCCATAATTCCTTAGTCCCATGTCATCATCGGTTCACTGCCAACTCGTATACTGCAAGCTTGAAAAGGTTCATACATCGTCATTCTCTTCATATCGACATTTTAGCCCTGGTAATCAAAGCACGCGAGATTTTCGAGATCCCATTTTATCTGGCGGTCTGAACGCGGAACAGGAGAACGTCGTTATTGCATTTGGATGGTAAGCACTAAATTATATTCTCATGCAGGCAGTGTACATGGTTTGTTTCCTGCATTATAATTCACTTTCAGGCCTTAAAATATCTTTTCCAGGGCCGTCTGACAAAATGTCCGGTGACGTTGAGTTTGGGTTGGACATATGTCCGATGACCTTCAGTTCAGTTTTGACTCGGAAATAAGTCTGAATGACACAAATGAATAAACGGTAAATTTTGTAAAGATATTAAATAATTTGTTTCTTTCATACTTATTTCCAAGCCAAAATTAACTTGCTTGCCAGAACAGCAGTATTAAAAAAGACTTCGACAACTTAAGCCCGTTTTCCACTTCACCATTCCGCTCGCCGCCCCGCGCTCGACTACGTTAAAACAACATTTCCAGTTCACCTTTTACACAACAGTACTCTGATTTTCCATTTAACATACAAGCCTCTAGTCCTGGTCTAGGGTACATTTTGATTTACGTCGGACAAAGCTACAGTTCGGTCGGACACCAATACACTTGGGTCGGACAAACAATAAACCTCAGTTTCACTTTGGTCGGACAGAATGTCCGGTGGTTTCCTCTCTACGTCGGACAATTTCGCGAATGGGTCGGACAATGTCCGTGACCGACCGATATTTTAAGGCCTGTCACTTTAGTCGCATAGTTAGTGAGATTTTTTGCAGTTCGACTCTACTATAAACGTTGGCCCGGTACTCCTGCAAAAACTCTGACCAATAAGTGATGACCCGTACTAAACCCAGAGGTGTAACTTAACACTTACCCTGGGCAAGTGAATATCATGATGGGCAAGTAAACGTTTTATCTTGCTTGCCCGATGCAACTTGCCACAAAATGCTGGGCATCTTTAAGTCTATGTTTCATTGTCAGATAAATTTTTTATAGTGCATGTATGCATTGTGGGCCAAAGGTAGATCTGAGCCATATAGAGCAATGGGAGAACGGGTCGACATGTTGTCCCCTTAATTTATACCCCCTACCTACGTACCCCAGTGGCCATTGTCTACTGGCGAGTACTTTAACCCATTAAGCGCCAGCGCTCTCCCCTTGACGAGAAAGATCATCTTGCATTAGGCAGAGTAAAATATGAAAGTAGGGCACAGTTTAATTACTTAAATAAAGGCAAGTAAGTTTAGTTAGTCTAAAACGATTGTGATATTAAAGGGAACAGGATTAAATTGAGCAAATTGATTTGTTCTTTTATTTTCTTTAAGTTGTTCTCAGGGTCGAGTATTTGAACATCGTTTGAAAAGAAACGGATATTTTGCCATGCACCTGCTGGAACACCTCGGAGACCACGAGAAAAATGTTGAACAAGTATTGCTGGAAGTTGCCAAAGGTTCAAACACATGCATTTATTCTGTTTAGCTTTAATATCTGGTAGATGAGGAAAGTTGTGGACTAAGACCACAGAATAAGGTACACAGAAGGCCGACTTCTTGGTTTTTCCTATGATTTTCCTATGATTTTGGCAAGGCCAAAAAAAAATATGTGGGTTTCCGGTTTCCCGACCCTACCTAGCTTTTGGACGTCGAAATCCCGACCCTAAACTTTTTTATTGGATCATGCTTGTAAGTGTTTCCACTTAGAGGAAAAAGTTGTGGAAAATTGAAGTTTGAGGCAATATTAGGGAAATTTATCTTTGGATGTGGAAGCACTGACTGAACAAAGTGGCGTCCGGTTGTTTAGTTAGGAAAATTAAAAAAACAAGTTAAAAAAAAGAAGTTAAAACCGACCTACCCTACCTAAGTTTTTAGTGTGAAGTTTCACTTCACACTGTTGTGATGGCTGGCGAATTCACACGAATCAGTCGTCAAACAGTCAGAGAGTAAACTTTCCGGGGGGTGTATACGATATATGTTCGCAGTGATTTATTGTACTTAGTCAGTGCTTTGAAGGTTATTTAAGCAATTTTAATATATTTTTTCTTTTAATATTCTTTTGTCCTTTTGCCAAGTTCACAAAAATTTCGAGGAATCGTTGTCGTTATTGTAATTTTTTGTAATTTTAGAACATTCGCTTCTCACGTTGTGTAAAGGATCTTTACCCCGGAACACCCGATTTTTTCTTTAGTAGCGCAAATACGCATGCGCTATCAAGCCGTAGATCACGATGGCGTGACGATATGCTAGGAAGGAGTGACAGTGTTGTGTCAATGTATAAACATTTCAGACGTGAATATTGAGTAAATGTTTGAAAATCTACGCAAAATACAAATTGATCTTATACATTACGGGTGTTCAATTAAGTGCCGATAATATTTAGACGGTATATTCATTATACAGAGCTAGGAAGGAGCTAGACCGCCTAGACAGTGCAGTCAAGTGTATAAACATTTCAGACGTAAATATTGAGTCGAAAATCTTTGAGATTCTAGGCATTCAATTGAGTGCCGATATTATTTTCACGGCATACTCATTATACAGAACTACAGTACGTAGGCAGAAGCGAGACAGTGTTGTTTTCAAGTATATAAACATTTCAGACATGAATATTGAGAAAATCTTTGAGATTCTACGCAATAATACAATATGTAAATTTATGTTATGCATTACGGGCATTCAAGTAAGTGCCCATCGATATTATTTAGACCGTGTATTCATTATACATTGTCATTGACTGTATAAGGTGCTACATCACAGAATAGATGACTACACTCAGTACAAAGAGCGAAAAATTGCGGGTATCAGATCAATAAAGCATAAACAACTATTAAACAGAAGTGGGTAAATGTTTGTACGGCGTTTACGAAGAAAATAACTTGCGAGACTAAAGAAATCAGTTGAGGCAGAGCTCCTTATTTAAATGAGAAAGACGAGGAGATAGCCAATGTGTTATCGCCAATCGCTTGGCTCGCCAACAAGCTTGATGCAATAGAAGAAAAAGGCAACATGTAGCCAACGTGTACCGTCACGGACCTTGTCTTTGTTTACTGTCTAGCACAACGCCGTTGTCAACGGTGCAAATTCGTGTTCAGTTCAACGATAACTCTACCATATCGTACGAGAATCAATCTGTAGTATTCTGTACACAGAACTGTATCAAAGCTTGTCAAAATCAAAACTGCTTTAACACTGCTTAACTGTGAAACTATTGAAATCTAAAGTGACATTATTCAACACATGCGAAAAGCTGAAAATAGACGTGACACTGGAAAGTCAAAGGTCAATGTGACTTGTTATTGTGAAACATGTCACAATTAGGTTAAAATGCGGAATCGGGTGAAGCGGATCCACGGAACGGATATGCGGGTAAAATAAGGAACGGGTGAGGATAAAATGCGTCCTTTTAATGATGTAACGACGTGTGCTTATTACTCATAACATATCTTATACAGCTATTTCAATTATAGTTTTAGATAAATTTAGCATAGCAGTAGCCTGGTGGAGATGCTTTTAGCGACAGCTGCAAATCCAAATGAAAATTTAGAATATGCAAAATTTGGTTGTTGGTGAAACAATTTAAATTTCGAATTGTCGCGTGTAGATCACAATAAATAGATAAATTGCATCAGTTTCACGAGGCAAGTTTCTGATGTGTTAGGCTTGTTTCAAACGTCACGCTACTTGTGTGCCGAGCGTATTAAAAGCAATTAATAATGAGATGAAATGCCTTTGGTAACTGTTTATTTCGTAGTGCAAGTCATCAGCTTTTCTAGGTTGTCGGCGACCCTATATAGTTCTTGCAGTGTCTTTTTCAATTTGAAACTTCACACTATCCTTGGATCCCTAGTTAACATTTTGGGGGAATTTTTTTTAAGACAGCAAAAATTATTTTCTTTGAAAAATGTTAACTTGTGCCCAGTACAACTAGCACAACCTCTAGCTTCGCCACTGATGTGATACATATTAGGTGACCAGCTGATTTACTTGCTTATGTTTTTAAGGAGATGATACTTTATCCACATAGGCGAGGGTTGTACACAGCATTTCTTGTAAAAATTAGTATTTGTGCTTTTCATGAAAAGGAAAAGATAACAAAAACTGGTTAACCTCCCAAGCGTAGTAGGAATGCAACTATCTGAAAAATATAAGGAGAATTTGGACGTTTCGAGCGAAGGCTCCTAGTAATTCCAGACGAAAGGCCTTCACTTGCACAAGTGGAAAAGTATCGGACCACAGAGTTCTGAGTTTTAATTTTGAGTTCTCAGAAAATATTTCCCCTTGAAGGAAGAAAAATTACAAGTAATAATTTAGATAAAAAGGAGAAATTCAGAGGAAAATTCACACTTGTGATTGACCGATTGTGCAACGATCAGAAATTACCGATTATTCATGGCACAATCTGCCAGATACCGATATCGATTTTATAATGCAGTCATAATATCAGTCGACCGAGTAAAGGTGACATCATTCATGTCGATTTTTTAACGATAATTTCCAATGTAACATGTTACTACAACCAAACTAGAAATCATTGACCCTAATCTTTCTTAATCTGATGCGTTTGCAAAGAGTTTGGAGCAATTTTTGTCCCTAGTTTGTGGGGTTAGAGTTTTGTACTAGCTACATAATGTATAACCTGTTTGTTTCAAAGTTGATATGTTATTTAACAAATGTTTGTTATGTTATTTAGCAAAACAGGGAAGAAAAAGTATCTCATCAATGATGAACCGAAAGAAATTAAACCATATCTGGAGAAGAAAATTTATGAGAATTTTAGTTTAACAAAAGAAGAAATAAAGGAGATTGTTGTTCGTCCTGCTGGCATGAATATCAACGAGTGGCTCGCTACTCACAGTAAGTATTTCTATACGTGTATTTCTTTAGTGATCGCTCACGTCCAGTCAAATATGTTGTTTGCACGTGATTTATAGTGTTTTTTTAGCAATTTTCATTTCAACTTTTTGGCTTACATACGAAAACAGATATTTCTGACTTGTTTGACATGAAAATAAAAGATTAATGTTGAAAATACTAAAAATAACAAATTATTTCGCATTGATGCTTGTATTTCGCATTGTATTAATAATCCAGCGTTTCTTTTAATTTATTTTTGTTGTTTGTTTTATTGTGTTAAAACTTTTCAAAATAGTCAACAACAACTCGTAACTGTTTTATTAGGTTTAGCATAAAACAATACATGTGAATTGAGTTGAATGACAGGACTTACATAAGTTTCGGCATCAGTTCAACTGTTCAAGAGTTCATTGTTGTAGACAGTATTATTTCAGTCTGTGACACAACAAGTTGAAAATTTTTAGCATTATAAAAGACAAAATGGTGAACGTCAACACGTAAAAGACAAAACTACAGTAGTCAATAACATACGTACTGTTCGAATTCTGAAAAATTTAGGATTATAATTGAAAAAGTGGCGCTTTGTTCCAATAATAATACCGAGCCACGAAGATTCCACGCGCGAGGATGGCGCCTGATCTATATAAATGTCCAGACACACTGGGCGCGATTCGACAACGCGACGCGATTTTTCGATTTTCACTGGCCGACAACATTGATCCTAGTTTAAACTTTCCAAATATTTAGAAGCGTTATAACATTTTGAGTTATTTGGTGTACATACCTTTTAATTTTCCCTCATTGACTGTTTTTTAATTATTAACTTTCAAAAACTAAAAAATCGCGTCGCGTTGTCGAATCGCGTCCGGTGTGTCTGGACCCTAAATTGTGTTTTTTAAATGGTACTAATTATATCTGTAGGGAGCTACCTTAAAGGGAAATGGCAATATATTTTTTTATTTTCTCGTTTAAAAGAACATTTAAAACCATATATAAAACTCTTTTACCGTTTTTTCATATCTTGCTTACTTCTACAAATATTTTAATCGAAAGAAATGAAATGTCCGCCAT
The DNA here is from genome assembly GCA_902702795.2 of Paramuricea clavata. Lineage (NCBI taxonomy): Eukaryota > Metazoa > Cnidaria > Anthozoa > Malacalcyonacea > Plexauridae > Paramuricea > Paramuricea clavata. Next base: position 17,853 of record CACRXK020001455.1, read on the forward strand.
CTTGGATTTTTGTAGATATGCATGTTACGTCACAACAGGGGTCATGCAATATTTTTATCTAGACAACCACTGATCATTTTGCACTAAAAATTATACTCCGTATGCCCTTGGAAATATCAAGGTCAGTTGAAACCTTTAAAACATCTACCAATCAATATTTGGTCAACAACGAATACTTTTATATGGTTAATCCCTGTTGTGACGTCACCAAAACTACCGTTAATGAGATAAAAAAATTATCCAAGATGGCTGACATCTCATTACTTCAAGTGAAAATATTTCAAGAACTAAGCAAGATATGAAGAATCGGTAAAAGAAGTTATTAAATAATTTCAAAAGTTCTTTCAAATGCGAAAATAAAAAAATATATTGCCATTTCCCTTTAAGCGGACACCTTCTAGACCAAATTGGACGAGAGAGTATACGATTACGTATTGATGATATTCATGAAAAGCATTGCTAACAAGCATTATTTTTCAGTCTGTGTGCTCCTTTTATTAAAGTTAAATTCACGTACGATTTTCAATTTAAAGTGTACAAAATGTCGTCGAAAAAATGAAAATTTACATTATTTTTATCTGCCGCCTAGTTGATTTCTCCTGCCTCGTTTCCAGGCTCTGTTCTTGTTTTGTTAATTTGCACTGCAGAAATTGACCTTATGCATAATAACGTCACAAGGCTTGATGCCCGCGAGGAGTGCTGGTCTTAGTAGTCATCGATCGCCCAGGAAAATTTCCATAGTGGCCATTTTGAATTGTTTAATTTTCCCGGGCGATGACTACTAAGACCAGCATTCCTCGCGGGCATCAAGCCTTGTGACGTCATTATGCATAAGGTCTATTGCACAGTGTGCACTGCTCTTAGCAAATCAGAATCGAGTAATTCATGTATGTTATTGGTATTTGTGTAATGTTGCCTTTCTTTATTTTCTTTTTGAGCATTAACACTGTTCAACAGCATCAATCAAATTTATGGAGCAATTACAGAGTTTTGTACTGCGACCACATGTCCAAGCATGACTGCTGGTACAGTGTAAGTACACTTTTGCTGTTTATATAAAGAGCGTTTATACTTATTTGTAAACAAGTTGGTCTGATGATGATTCTGTACTAGAATCAAAACATAACCATATAACCACACAGGGCTCGGATAGAGAAAAAAATATGGCCTGCCTGGCTAAAAATTTATTTCATCTGCCAAAAAAAATTTAGACTGCCAAAATGGCAATGTCTCATATGAGTCATATTGTAAAAATAGGTACGCTAGGCGTACATGTATCTGCGCAAAGGAATTCCATGGTTGCTATAAAAAAAATTAATTCACAATTATTGAGTAAACTGCTGGCTATATAGTGAATAAGAAAAAATATGCTAAATTAGACAAAACACAACCCGACCCGCGTTTCATTTTCCGCATGCAGCGTCTATACCGTATACGCTAACGGCAAGCTCGGTAAAAGCTAGCGCAAACAATTTTTTTATATTTAATTATAATCACTATATAGCCGGCAGTTTACTAAATACCCGACTGCCAGCTATATACTAGTCACTTTGTTTATATTTGACAAAAAATGTTCAGATTGCAGTCTCTTCTCTACCGCAATCAACTGTCAGAAAACCACCACTGTTAATTTATAATAAAAACAGATTAAGAGTTATTTATGAAATGGTTACAAAATTGCTGAGGTAAATACTGTACCCACATTTAATGTATGCCGTATGGTAAATGAAAAAAATGCATACAATCTGTAAAGAAATTTTATTAACTTTAACTCAGCTTATGAAGCAATCCTATAATCCAAACATGTCCTGTGACTAATGCACCACATGACAAAATCTTAACGTAACATAATAATTCTAAATGCTGTGACTATATAAAATGTACCGTATATATATATATAAACAACATTTTGACATCCCATACAGTATACATTAATTATGAATAGACAGTCGATATTATTAAAAGCATGCACGGTCACTCACGAAAAAGCTTTACGATGTTACTTTGGGCAGTCTTCTAGGAACAAAAACTTTTTTTATCGGAGAATTTTGACTTATATACATAGCCAGGGCAAAATAAATACCTCGTCACTCTGCAGAAAGCCGCCATCTTTGTTTTACTGCCTGTTCGCAGGCGTACAGCCCTAATTAGTCGACCTGAGTGTTTAACGCACGCACGCGTGCACACACAACTCGATAGCATGGTATCTAGCGCTACGCGCAGATACAAAAATCAATGTTTTCATGATATGCATTTTATTATTTTTAAACTTGTCTATTTTACTACAGTAAACTTGGATTTGCATTTCAAATCTAAACGTATTTAGTCAACTAAATGATCTAGTATGTATGAGTTGTGATAAGCAAATGAAATGAAATGTATCTATAGGATTTCACCTGCAATTTTTTTGACTTGGCAGTTCAAATTTTTTTTTGCCTGACATTTCTAAAATATGGCCTGCTTTTGGCCATTGGCAGCCCGCTATTTCGAGCCCTGTAACCATGCACATATTGTTTTAGTCCATATCTAGGATCTGAAGATGTTTTCATTTGTCCGTTAGCCATCAAACTATGGGGCTCGCTCAGGCTCGCCCCAATTAAATATTTGTGACAATGCCAACATGGTAAATTAAATAAACATTATGCGAATTACGTATTGTGATCATTATTTGGCGACTCTCTTTTCGAAAACACCTGGGATATACAGTATAAGGCTTGCAAGCAGGGCAGGAAAAAAGAATTTTCTTCCTGGGAGCACAACCTGCATGAGACAACAATCTTCTGCAGACCAATGGAGTATTTTTGTTTTGAATCTTCATGTGCATGCATAAACTTATAGTGTTCTAGCTGACCATGGTTGTAAATTCAAGGAATAATGTCTGTCAACCATATCTGTATGTTGTTGCGCCCATAATGGGTCATAGGTGTTAAGGTTTCCTTCAAATTTTCAATAGCAAATCTTCATTCAAACGAATTTCCTGCAGCTGTTTAACATTTCCTGCGAGCACTAGTGCTCGGCTCGCCTATTTTTTCCACCCCTGCTTGCAAGTAGCTAAGGGAATGCATGCATAGTTTATATTAGCATTCCGTTCCAAAACGTTTAGCCACATGCAATTATTATACATTGTATAGTTGGTAAAAGCAATTTGATTGGCTAAGAGCTTACAGTTAAATCACGCAATCTACACAAAATACAGTTATCTGCTAGCAGATAACTGAGTTATCTGCAAATGAGCCTGCAATGATTAGCAAGCGGTATCTATTTACCACAAACAAAGGATAACTAGCAAAGCAAACTTTTGAACAAACGTAGAAAAAATGTGAATATGGATAGGTTTTCATAAATAAAGTTTTTCATGCGTTAATACTATGTTTATTATTCTTCAAATGTATAATAAAACAATTATTGAATTCGGTTGTTGCGATATGCAAAATTATCAAGGTCTCGGTAAGCGTTATCAGCCTCGCCTTCGGCTCGGCTGATAACGCTTACCTCGACTTTGATAATTCCGCATATCACAAAAACCTTATCTAATGATATTTTTTGTACTAATATTACTTACAATATTTTTTGCTAAATTTTCAAACGGAGAATTGCTAACAGATTGTACAATTTCGCTTTTTCCTAGCATATACAGTTGGTATGGGCGCAAAGGCAAAATATCAGCACCACAATATATTGACTTGGTGATGACACATATACAAAAACATGTTGAAGATGAATCTTGTTTACCGTCAAAATATGGTAAGATTGATGCGCGTTTATTTGATTGGGGATGCAGGTAGCTCATGCATGGGAATGGGAAATACAAATTGCTATGCCGTTGACTGTATTGCAATGAGAGACGTTTTTCTAATATGTTGTGAACCAGTTGGAAATGAAAAAAGCCTGAGAATATTCAGTTTCAGGCTCAAAATGAAGTGTGGTTAGTAAAATAAATGTTTCTCAAAACTGTAGCAATCGATATTCCGAGCGGAAAACGAAGTTGTGTTAAAAATATATTTCATATTTATTTCTATTCGCTTATTCAAATTTGAATTTTCTAACCGTTTATACCGCTGTATATAAAGACTAGCGACCTTAAGCATGTAGGACGGGAAGTGAACGCGACGGCGACGGCAAACGAACTCGTTGAACCAAATGATTGCACAAAAAGACATGCGTCTATTATCCATCGTATGAAAATAATACAGTTCAAGGATCAAGATTAACACAGGGTTTATGACTGAAAAAACTTCTAGGACCCAATTTAAAATAGCACGTGGCGACGTCTAAAACATTCGTGCCTTCGTGGGATTTTGTTGAATTGATTTTGCATGTTCGTATCTGACAAAGCTGTTTCAAATTCATTAATGTTGCGTTTTGAACAATTCAACGTCACATTTTACTGATTTCTAACGCCTTCTCTTATAATCAGTATTTAGTGCTTCAATTTGCTGATACATGGCCTTGAATGTCCTTAAAAAGTCCTTGAATCTGACTCTATCTGAATCTGACTCTACGCACCCTGATATAATCAAGTAGTATATTATACAGTATGCGTTATACAGGGTGTATCAAAAAAAGCGCAATCCTCGACTGAAATGTAAATTGCTAAACAAATAATAGATGAAAACGTTAAAGTTTACATTCATTTTAAAGCGTAGCCATTCAGCTTTCTAACAGTGGGTTGTTTCTTAAATTTGACTCATTGGTTCGCGGATAATAATACTTTACGTTATTGCGATTGGAGATTAAAAAAATTGAGATGGAATAACAAATCGTTCTCATGAAAATAACTGATTTTTTCATTAAAACAAACAAATGTTGCATTTTATTAAATGGATTGTAACAATAAGTATAATTACGGCTTTTCTTCCATTATTTTTAACTCAGTTTGAAACTTCAAATGCGATATAATTTTGGCTTGGACCATCTAAACTGACTGACATCAACTTGCTATAATTTCTGTTTACATTACATCGCAATTCGATGACACTCTGGCTCAGACACCAGAATGTTTTGACGATTTTTAGCATTCGTTTAGGATTTTCAAACAACCTGGTCTTTTTTAAAATACTTTTAATTTGTTCTTACGTGGTTTTCCAGTTGTAGTGACGACAACATTAAAGTTTAAAGAAGAAAATTCTAACATTTAAACCGACTAAACAATAACACAGTAAACTTGCATATTTAAACAGCAACTAAAAATGATAGGTTTTACTAAATCTTTTCTTGTGCAATTATTACTAGCATTGGAGACAAGGATAATAGTTTGTTTGAAAGAGAAAAGAACAGGCTTTGAAGTAAGCCTAAAAGCGTTCAACTAGAAATAGTATTTCGAAAGTTATTAAGCACAAAAGATGCATTGCGTTTATTTTGATACACCCTGTAGTTTTGAGCGCGTGTCATTTCACATTCAGTTTTCATTCTGTAGGTTCAAAATTTCCCGCTAGTTTTGGTACATCGGTAAAGAAATTCATCAAGCTATTGCTTCATGTTCTTGGACATTTATACTACAGTCATATTGAAGATGTCAGTGAATTGCAGCTTCTTCCTTATTTAAATACAGTTTTTATTCATTTAATGTATTTTGATAACAAATTTTCGTTACTAGAAGCCAAAGATACTGTTCCTTTAGACGATCTAGCTCAAGCTATGAACTTGAATCTTGAGCCAAAACAAAGTTAAAATAATTAGAAAACGAATAATATATATTCTAATCTTATAAAGAATGGTGCAATAGTGCTGTGTTGTTCACTGTATATATGCTACTATAAATATATTATACATTAATAAATGCTATGCTGCCCTTAAGGCTAATAATGATGTGGTCGCAAGATTACAGTGATTTACAACCTGTATTATAATTGGGGGCTGTATCATCCTCGCTCCCAGGGCCTCTCGGCCGCGCGCGATCTTCATAGGCCTTGGGACACACGGAAGCGAATGTGCAAGAAAACTTGTAGTAGTCTCTAAAGCGCATGCTCTACAATTGGGACGCTTTAGCACCCGTAATAATTTTCACAGAGAAGTATTATGAAGAAACGAAGTATTTGTGTTGACATATTTTGATAGAATAATTTTGCTTAGCGAAAATTGCTCAACTTCTGGGAAATAGTAGTTCTCCGAGAAGCCAATCAGATCTCTCCCTTTAGTCGTCTAAACCCAGAGCCTAATTTTTCACGAGTGACAGAGTGAAAATAACTCTGGGAACGAGAATGGGGCAGTATTTAAAACCAAACGAACACTAGAAATGGGCCACCCTCGTTTCCAGGGCTTTTCGTACAGTCAGGCGAGACACCCCGTGAACGCAGGTGGAAATGGGCTCGAAATAACGATCCATTTCAGCCTCGTACTCAGGCTCTTTCCTCCTGTGAGCACGACCAGAAATTGGACAGAAAAATGTCGCTGAACATTCATTGCATCTTCGCATAACATTGTGGGTTGAGTCAAGAATTTTTCCCCACTTTTTGTTCTCTATTTCGACTTATTTGTGGCGAATAAGGCTTAAATTATATATTTAAATAGTTTTTAATTATCCTTGAGTCACCTAATATTTTCCTTGGGCCATTAATCATTTCTTAAGCCTGCCGCACACGAGAGCAACTTGCTTGAGCTAAACACCTCGCGAGGCGGTTAGGTCAGCTATGTATTTTCACCGCACACGTTGGGAAAACTACTCAACAACAACATAATTAACAAAATTATTTGCATTTCCCTCCATTTTGTTCCATGTTACATGAAGAAACTATGGTTTGTCATTGGCTAATTGATTGAAGCAGGTCAGCACTCAGCTCACAATATCCGCAGACGCTGAGATTTTTTCCTCGCGAGGCGAAAAATATCAAACACGATAGATATTTTCCTCAACGCCTCGAGAGGTCAAATCCTCACGAAAACTATCCGCACACGAGAGCTACTTGCTGAGCTAACCGCTTCGCGAGGCGGTTAGCTCAGCAAGTTGCTCTCGTGTGCGGCGGGCTTAATTAATCTCGCAATAGACCTTATGCATAATGACGTCACAAGGCTTGATGCCCACGAGGAATGCTGGTCTTAGTAGTCATCGCCCTTTTGAATTGTATAATATTCCCTGGTGATTACTACTAAGTCCAGCATTCCCCGCGGGCATCAAGCCTTGTGACGTCATTATGCATAAGGTCTATTCCAACCTGGGAACGAGGTTGGGTCTATTCTACCATTATATCAAATCCTTTACAGACTACTGAGTGTATATCTTTAAATGATTTGGCAGTTTTACTCATACTATTCAGTGCACGTCAGCATGTGCATTCTATGCATATTCAGTTAAAATGAGCTAGATCATCTCAGCTCTCAATTTCTGGCCGCAATTTCCGCTGATCGAGGCCCGTAGGAGCGTAGAGGACAGCGCCTGCTTGGGTACGAGGTTGGGTCCATTTGCCTTCCAGTTTAACTGAACCGCGTCATTGCGTATAGCATTCCCCCATTGTATGGACACCAAACGCTTAGCGGTAGTGAACACTTTTCTGACTGTTACAACTTGGATGATAGACAGGGTTAAACAGTACACATAAAAAATAGGAAAGAGATATTTAGGTGACATGACTAAAGCATGCAATTTATGAGTCCAACATTCGGACTACCAGTAAAAAGACTTTCCTACTTGATGTCAGAACGTTGAGTTATCGGATGTGTTGAAGATGATGTTTAAGACCAATTTTTGGGCTAGTTCCTCGGATAGAGGAGAACGGATCACGTGATCGGCTAGTTGTGTTGTTTGTGGCGTCAGATATAACCCTATCTCTAATCCTTAATCTAACCCTAACCCCAACGCTAATCACTATAACTAACTGATGACATAATCTGTGATGCAAATTCTTCTGCCCGAGGAAGTACCCAATTTTGGCTACAATTTGCAACGCAAGTTTTGACGTACAGTTATGTTATCTTGAATTAAGCCTGCCCACACGAGAGAAACTTGCTGAGCTAACCGCCTCAAGTGACAGCTAGCTCAGCTATGTAATTTCCCCGCACACGTTGGGAAAACTACTCAACGGCGACTTAACTGACAAAATCATTTGCATTTCCCTCCATTTTGTTCCAAGTCACATGAAGAAACTATGGGTTCTCATTGGCTAATTGATTCTAGCAGTTCAGCACTAAGCTCACAACATCCGCAGACGCTGAGATTTTTTCCTCGCCAGGTGAAAAATATCAAACACGATAGATATTTTCCTCAAGGCCTCGAGAGGTCAAATCCTCACGAAAACTATCCTCAAACGAGAGAAACGTGCTGAGCTAGCTGCCACCGAGGCGGTTTGCTCAGCAAGTTGCTCTCGTGTGCCGCAGGCTTTATGAGTTCGAGGGAACTTGCGACGCATGGTTCACTTTGCCGACGTTTGAGAAACCATCTGTTCAGGTGAAGAGATATTAGCCCAATCTACAATGGAAACTTTCCATTGTAGATTGGGCTAATATCTCTTCACCTGAACAGATGCTTTCTCAAAAAGTCGAATATATAATATAATGTTGGTTATTGTTACTCGTCAGGCCCTGGCATTTATTGAGCATATAATTATACTTGGTTATCTACATTGTGAATATAAAAACCATAATATTTAATCGTTTATTCTATTGTTAATGTCATGGATATTCTGTTAATATTAAGATTTAAGTTTAAGTGCTGGTTTACATCTTCTGCGAGCAAGCTTGAGGTTTTGGGCTGCCTAGGTAAGTGTCGCAAATGAGCTTAACAAGATCGTTCTGCGCTTCATTCTGTATTTGTTGTGTATGCACGCCATTCAATGTCACCCAAGGAACATACTGATGCGGTGGCTGTAGAGCATCTGTTTTCAGAGCCATTTCATGCTCCAATTTGTTGCCCAAGGGTCCTTCGACACATGACTGAATTTGAGAATAATCAAAACCAAATTTCGATGCGCATTCAGACGCGATGTTCCGTGGCAGGGACGTCGATGATTCGATGCAGTAAATGAAGGGAAAATAAGCAGTAGCATTGGGATGATAGTATATAGCACATGTCTCAATAAGATTCCCATAACATTCTTCCTTGCCATGTTGACATTCAAACTGCCATCTATCACCATATTGTTGCTCCCTAGCATTTCCATAAGGCACTAGCGCTAGATTCATGATAGTACCGACAGCTTTGAAAGCTGGCCAGAGTTGCTGGTTTATAAAATTTTTACAATCTGGGCAAAGGCTTTCCAAATACAGCGTAAAATTCACAAGCTGTGCTTTGGCCTTTGGTATCGGTGTCAAATACGCCTCGCATTGTTTCTCCACTCCGCAGGTTTTGGCTACTTCACGGGATGAACACCAAACACTCGGTGGTAGAGGACAGGATTGTGGTGCAACCTCAGTAAAAAGTAAGATAGCACTTAACAAAATAACTGACAAGATTTTGGATGCCATTGCTAATATGGTTCACTTGACAAGACGAAGACCAATCTATGCCTGATTGTCACGAGACTATTATTTGGTTGCGTAACCTGACATATTCAGCTTCGTCATCTCGTTTATGCAAATATTATCATAGTTATTAATGAACGGACATAGAACAAAGAAATTTTAGAAGTTTCCTAACCAAAGACGGCTTGCCGACACACTAAACATTCATGGTAGGTTATTGTGTACTTTATGCTGGGTCACGGTTAATAATTTTGTGTTTTCGCTGCTGATGCAGAATTTTTAGACGCTTACAACGAATTGTGATATTTTTATAACCAAAGGAATAGAGGATGTACCTATTCCATCGCTTACGGATATTTCTAACTAGTCAAAAAAATGTGTAAGTTTAATTAAAACGCCGTTCAACCTCCACGATTGTTTCTTCAATAGCAATTTGAAGTTTTCCGGCTGATATAGTGATATACATTTCAGATGGTCTGAACATTCATGGTATTGCGAATTTCAGTTCATATCATGTTTTTATCTTTTAAGCCGGTTACGGACGAGCAAGTTTTATTTGCCAAGTGCACGTGTGTATATATGCAACAAATTTTATATGACAAGTTTTCATATGACAAGTTTTATTTACTGGTGTGAACGTGTCAAAAAAGGTGTTTATCGCCGCCATGACAGAAAAATTATAGTAGTCCGATGGCCAATCAATCAAATGCTCAGATTACTTTGACAAGTTTTCTTTGTTGACCCATACAGACGAACAAAATTTGTACTTTGACAATTTTTTCTATGACAAGTGCACTTGTTCAACAAGCTAGCATGCAACTAACTTGTCACATAAAAACTTGTGATAGAAAACTTGCTCGTCTGTAACCGGCTTTATGCAATTTTTATTCATATTCAAATATAAAATGCATAACTAACCAAATAGTGATGAATTGAACAATTTGCATACAATCATGTGTACGAAATATTGTCGTAAAGTAATATTGGCGTGTTCGGTCACTGCATGTCAGGCCACTACTTTAACTATCCCAAATAAAAAACTGATATGCTTTAATAATTGCCTATACGTGGTGACGACATTGGTGCTTTCAAACACAAACTGAGATCGCCCCCATCTAGGATGCGATTGACTAAAAATGACATATTGATTGCACTATCTATCAAAATATTCTAGGGGGATTTAATGCGCTACGTCACTACCACAGAATAAAGATCAGTACCAGAAGGGCCACTCAGCGGTGCAACGTGTCCCCATTTTTCTATGCAAAAACATGCAATTGACTGGCTAGGAAGATGGCGGCCAGCCAATACAGCGCGTTCATTGGCCAGAAAATGTAATCGACTGGCTAGGAAGATGGCGGCCAGGGGGCCCTTCTGTGTGCCTTATTCTGTGTCACTACTAAAAATTGAGCGTTGTGCTTTTTATAGCACCATCAATATATTTAGTATATTATACCTAAAATAATAAAAAGCAGTTAACCGTAACCTGCTGTTGATTTATACTTAATAGCTTATTAGCACGAAATCTCTATAGCTGGAAATCATCAGTGCATAGTTAGTAGAGAATAAACATGGTTTGGCAAACGTCATTGTTCTATGTTTTTGTCCAAGTTTATGGAAATTTGTACACTCGTATTCTGTATAATGAGGAGATTACCCAATAAAAACCTTAGTTTCAATCGCTGAACCGTAATATTTGAATATTAATAAACGCAAGACAAAAGATGTGTGCACTCGGAATTACATTTCAACATCAGTTGAAGTTTGAACAGGAAATTCTTTGAAGTTTACCGGCCTTCCTAACCATGTTTATTTCTATTAACTATGATCAGTGGCACGACTGTAGTCAGCCCGACAAATTGGTCACGCTATGTAAACTTCAAATCATCATCATTATTCATTTCTTTACAAATTGATTGTTTTTACGGTTTATGAACACGAAAATATTTGCACAGCATGATCAAATTGTCTGTCATCGTTTAAAATTTTTAAATTTTAAAAAGTGCTAAAGTGACGGATGGCGTTGACTAAAAATGACATTTGGTGTTGCGACAAAACTATAATAGGGCAATTGACATAATTTGAGGAAAGAAGCATTAATGTAGATGAACATCCGATATCAGCTGCATAAAACTTAAAAATACGACGTCTAAAACTGTCAAACTGTTATATACCTGTTTTTGAAAACTGTATCGAGCTACCTTAATTAATAATTAGCACGTTTCTGTGTCAATTCAAAAAAAAGTACAACATATAATGTACATGTAGTAATGTGCATTTATGTAGGCATTCCCATTCTATATATCAAGGATATCAAACCTTCTCTCCCAATCGTTCAATTTCATGGCGTTCACAAATTCATTTTCACCATGGATGTCAATCCTTCTTGTACACTGTAATTCCGCATCATGATGGTTTAAGGGCCCTCAAATTCTTTCTAGATAAACGCCCCAACCGGGAACTGTCTACTGCTGTCTTGGTCCGATTGGTTGAGTTGGTGCTTACCCTCAACAATGTTTCCTTCGATGGTGAGCATTTTCAACAGATAAGTGGTGTAACCATGGGAACCAAAATGGGACCCAACTATGCTATTTTTTTCTTGGTTTTGTGTAAAAACAGATCTTCGAACAATATACTGATCCCATTCCTAGTGATTACCTTGGGAGGTACATAGATGCATGCATGATCACTGTCTTCGCACAGCATCACTGGAAATCTTTTCAAAATCCTTACCATTGAAATAGTATGAATCTTCGTTGGAAATAGTATGGAAATCCAATTTTCATACTAATTGCAATTTCCGTACTGTGGATATAGTAGTATGGAAATAATATGGATATACTATGGATTTCAGTATTTTTTTCCAGTGTCATGTTCTCGTATCGAACGTTTTACTAACTTTGTTAATAATTTCCACCCAGCACTCCAGTTCACAAGGGAGATCAGTAAGACCAGTGTATCATTCTTAGATATCCTTACATCAATTAATGGAAATAAACTAGTTCTGTGTTCTACAAGACCACTGACTCCCACAGCAATCTTCTATTTTTCTCTTACCACCTCAACCACACCAAAAGGTCGATTCCCTTCTCTCAGTTCCTTCGCCTTCGCCGCATTTGCAGTGAAAATGAAGACTTCCAAGCCAAAAGTCTGGAAATGAGACACTTTTTGTTCAACATATATGGCTATCCCACCTCTCTCTTATAGACACTGCCTTTTCGAGGTCCTCCCAAATTCCCTGATCTGAGACCTTTACAGCCCCTATAGCCTGTGTCCAATGTCACAGGAAAGAACAAAATTCCCCTAGTTTTAACATGTCCTTTCAAATTTAGAGATGTCATTAGGAGGAATTTCCATATCTTGAAGAACGACCCTGAAACGCAAGTTCATAGTTCCTCATGCAGGGGTAAAGTATTTTGTGCTTCAAAGTTCGAATTCCTCAGGCGTATAAGGTGTTTGTGCTTGGAATTCTCCAATGCCAAGGGGTTTAGGCTTGGAATTTCTCAAAAGTATATCTATGTCTATGAGAAACATATGGTGTCCTGCTAGGACCTAGATGTGTACATCTGTGCCCCACATGCATGGGCATGTTCTTGTCAATCTTGTTCCAAGTTTAAAATTCGCCCCGAGGCCAATCTCCAAATTTCAAAATGTTGAAACATGTGTGGGATAAAGTGTGATATATTTTGGGGTGATTTGCGAAATTATGGAATTTTGTTAAGGTGGCTCGATATAGTTATCATAAAAACCCTGCTCAAGAATCGCGAATTCAAAACCGGGTGACCATTTTTACGTGCAGGTCGCAGAAACTGATTAACAAAATGAAAGAACTTCCAAAATGACCTGACGTGAGCAGAATTTTCCATTTTAGAAAAACAATGCGCTATATCTCTTTATTTTGTCTGGTGACCTATGTTCAAATTTTGCATGCTGTATTGCACCGCTAAAAACTTTCATTTTTCAAAAAATAAAAAATTCTGTAATGCCAAAAACATTTTACCGAAGAATATGACATTATCGCATTTTCCAAAAAAATTACATTACAGAATTTTTTATATATTGCAAATTGTCAGCTTTTCGCCCAAGTAAAATAATGCACGAAAAAAAATTGGGGGTCACCATGCTTTTTTCGAGACGATAGGCGATTTTGGAGTGAATTTCGTACACGTATGTCGTCATAGCAACGAACTATTGTTACTAAAACTAATATAATTTGGAAGTAGAGTTATCAAAATATATAAAAAACCCAATATCTGCTGAATAAATCCTAAAAATGCGTAGTTTGAACATGTCAAAGTGTTAAACACCTGAATTTTTGAAAACTGTATCGAGCCACCTCCTTATTAAAGAGGCGGTCAAGTCCGTTCAGCGGATGTGCAGTTTGTTCACATTTTGAAGACACTATATTCATAAAATATGCACTTAGTTAATATCGAATTAATATACACCCTTTTCATAAATGGCTGCCGATTAAAAATTCTTTTATGTGCATATAAATTGGCCCAACTAGCCTCGTTTCTGGGTAGAAATTCCTTTGAAATCTTAACATGAGTACGAGGCTAGTTGGGCCAATTGATATGCACATAAAAGAATTTTTAATCGGCAGTCATTTATGAAAAGGGTGTATAGAGTAGAGTTTTAGAAGGCGTCGAAACAACGCAAAATCTGCGCATGCGTGTGTACTAGAAAAAATGGCGAGGAATATAAATGTAAAAAAAAAATGGCTATTCAATTATTTAAGAATTAAGGTAAGTGAAAAAAATCAAAGCAAATACACTAGACGAGTAGTTTGGACATCAATAAAAATTTTTCTAACATTTAAAATCTAAAAAGAAACAGAATTTAAATTAAAAATTATCGTTTTAGGTAGGGAGCGGTGTGAACATTTCTTGAAAAATTGTTGAATACCGAACTTAAGACACGATAGTTAAGCAAACTATCAAAGAGTTTGCACACGCTTAAATTATAGAGTAAATCATTTGTAGAGTAAATCAACGCAAAAATTATGTGGATCATATGAACCTACAAAAAATATCTTTGTATGGTTCAGTTAAAGAACTTTTTATACAATAAAATATCGACAGTCATCTTTGGTTCATTTTCTTGCATAAGGAACCGTTCGTTTTTTATCAGGAGGGGGGAGTGGTGGTTTTTGCAGGGGGGCACAAGAAAAAGTCTGAATTGATATAAACATAAATATAAAGTCAATATAAACGCATGGAGGGATATAATATATAATAAAATGCAAATACTGCTATATAAAGAAATGCGATACATCAGGCCAGATCTCCCACAGCGGTCTGTAGTGTTGGCCTTTGCGAGATTCCATATACAACAACAATATAAGAACGACAGGCAATATAAGAAGGACCACAACAACAGCTCTTTTAGACTGTACTAATGCATGACTGATATATGAATATATATTGATAAAAAAATGTTTAACCTCGTAGTTTTTATAGACTTAAAAAATTATGCATTTGATACTGTCAACCATGACATTTTACTGAAAAAGCTGAAATTTTATGCTCTTGACTTATTAAAACCAAGCTCTTGACTTATTAAAATCATATCTGAAGTTTTATGCTCTTGACTTATTAAAATCAAGCTCTTGACTTATTAAAATCATATCTTTCAAATCGACACCAAAAGTGTCAAGCAGAAAGTTTTGTTTCATCAGAACACTTGATTAAACGTGGTGTACCACAAGGTTCTATTTTAGGACCATTGCTGTTCTTGTTGTATATCAACGACTTACCCGAGTGTCTTAAAAATACAAGACCTCGGCTATTCGCTGATGATACAAACCTCACAGCCTCTAGTCATTCCATAGCTGATATTGAGATTGCAGTAAATTCTGATCTAGAAAACCTTAGGAACTGGTTAATGGCCAATAAACTTAGCTTGAATGTGGCTAAAACAGAATTTATGTTGATTGGCTCTCCACAAATGATAAGAAATGCTTCAAATTCCCAACCAAATATTTTAATTGAAAACAAACAAATCGAACAAGTTAATAAATCCAGAACTCTGGGAACAACAATTGATCAGCATTTATCTTGGAAGCCTAATACCGAAAATATTTTCAAAAAAATAACATCAGGAATCCCAGCTCTACGTCGTGTCAAACCATTTATTGGTGAAAGAGATACACTTATCTCCATATACAATGTCATCGTACGTCCCTACTTCGATTATTGTTCTGAAGTTTGGGATGTATTTGGGGAAATACAATCTAAACGACTACAAAAGCTCCAAAACAAAGCTGCTGGAACTATTTCAAATATGAGCAATGGTGTAGATCATTCTATTGCTTTATGTGCCTTAGGCTGGAAGCCACTTCATGGCATCATGAGAAAAAAAGGCAAAAGCAACAATGATGTACAAAACTCTGAGTTAAAGGGTCTCTAAATGGGACAGGCCCCGAATCTCTCACAAACCTCTTTAGTTATAAAAATGAGATAACAAATTATAGACTCCGAAGTATTTCAAGTGGTCTTTGTCTGCCACAACCACGCACCAATAGCATGAAAAATAGTTTCATGTATGATGGTGCTAAGCTATATGGAACTCTATTCCAAATGAAATTAGGGAAAGCAAATCTCTGTCATGCTTTCACAAGAATATTGCTGCTCACATTTTCTAAATAAATATACTAATAGCTCTACTATTCGTAAATAACTATTCTACTATTTCTATACTATTTGTACTACTTAATACTATTTCTACTATTTGTAAATAACTATTCATGTAACTACGTTTATACTACTGTAATTTCTTTCCTACTACTGCAATTTTCTCTCTGATAACTCACTTCTATCTAAGTTTCAATCAGGTTTTCGCCCCAAACACTCAACTCTATCTGCTTTAATACGAATGTGTGACGATTTACTGAAAAAGATGGATAACGAAGAATTAAATTGTGTAGTTTTCCTATTATTGCAGTCCGTTATGGGATAATTGCGGTATTGGAATGAAAAACAGACTGCAAAAATATCAAAATCGGGCTGCAAGGGTAATTACTGGGGCAAACTATGATGTTCGATCGGCTGATTTACTTTAAAACTTAAGGTGGAAGCCCTTAAAAGTAAGACGCAACGCAACTACTTGAAAGCTATTTTCATGTATAAAATAATTAATGGCCACACCGCACCTAATCTAAAAGAATCGTTTCGATCAAACAACGAAATAGATAATTACAATCTCAGAAATAGAGAAACTGACTTAGCACTTCCTATATGCCAAAGAAAGAATTCGGCAAGAGGTGCTTTAACTATAATGGGGCCTCACTGTGGAACAATCTTCCCCAGGAGGCAAAAAATTCAGAATCGTTAAGCTCTTTCAAAACAATTTTGAATCAGAGAATTTGTTGAATCTGGCTCATCAAAATATAGTAACCTCTAAGCAGTACAACTGTGCTATTATTCACTTGTTGCTAATGTGTTTATCCTGTAAATAGTTCTAAATCACGCCCCTCATGAAAATCAGCTTGAATTGAAATGAATTTATTAAAACTTGAATGGCAGTTTACAAAAAAGAACTGAAAAACTCAAATAACAAGTAACATTAAATAGAATAGTTTAGATTAGAATATATAAAGATATATGTACAATACAAATATAGAAATTTTATGCATTATTGTATTAAGTTATTAAATTCAAAAGGTTCAAGGCAAATCCCTTTTCCGCACACAGGTTGGCAAAAATCTATCATAAAATCTACTTGTGTCTTAAAAAGTAGAATGTTTCTAGCATTTCTAAAGTTATATGAGTGAGATTTATTTCTAGGTAAAAGATCAGAACAGAGTGGGCAAATTGAGTTCGTTTAAACCATCTTTACACGATAAATCAGGATAGATAATTTTCAGAGCCCGGCGTTGAATTTATTCAATTTGATCGCACAAAAATACAGGCAATGAAAAATGCCACACGGGGCAGGCATACTCTAGAACAGGTCGTATGAAGCTGCAGTATACATTTCTAAGATCCCTCAGTTCTACGCCATTTCGTTTCAATATATTCGAATTGCAAATAGACGTTTACTGGCTTTGGAACATATATGGTTAATCGACATCGTCCACTTTAGATCAGCAGACAAGTACACTCCCAGAAGTTTAACAGTATGGACAACTTCGAGATGTTGATTGTGAATGTCTATGGATAAAGCAGGGAACGAATGTGGGACGTTAGACAGAGATATATTGAATTCTTTAGTTTGTTAATTTGTGACGTTCAATTTCATATTTTTCTTAACCGACCATTGATTCACGTAGTTGATCTCACACTGTAAACTGGATGACTCCAAGTCGAACGATTTAATGATTTCGGTAACCGCACAGTCGTCAACATATTTGTACAATGGTGCATTATATCTCAGATCGTTCACAATAATAATAAAAAAAGGACCTAATTTGGTCCACTGAGGCACCCCAGCTGCAAATTGTCTCCAACTTGATTTGTGAGTTCCCACTTTAACACGTTGTTGTCTTTCTTGGAGGAAGCTCGAGCACCAGTTTAAAAGCACCGGAGGGACCCCAAGGATCAATAGTTTATGCATAAGAATGTTGTGGTCAATGTGATATGGTCAATATGTGGCATTACAACGGGGGCAAGCCAACTAAACACAAAACTTTCAAGGATTTTACTTAGAACAGTAGTTAGGGAAATCGGTCTAAGATCAGATTCGATAGATTTTGGTTGAGTGGTCTTTCCGAGTGGTACAACATCTGCTGATTTGCATAATTTAGGGACTTCGCCATTCCTAATCGACGCATTAAAAATGGAACACACTGGCTTACTTAAATTAACTGCGCAACTTTTCAGCAGCCAATTCTGAATTTCGTCCGGGCCCGTTGCCTTACGCTCTTTAATGCAGGCTAGCGTTAATAAATAAAGTTTGTATGTGTGTATGTATGTATGTATGTATGTATGTATGTATGTATGTATGTTTGTATGTATGTATTTTCTTCTTACACGCCCCCTGTGGAAATCGGCTTCGGTTGACAGGGTAAATAAAGTTTTTTCTATCTATCTATGCACCAAATGCGCAGATAGCGCCTGTGTTTACACTCAGACTTGATTGAAGAAATACACATTTTGCCACCAGATATTTAGGACGAAACAACAATAATTTAGTATCGAAATGCTCGTCACAGTGAAGCGATTCTGAATTTGCTCCTACATTTGAGACTACGCATGCTCCGATTGAGATATGCCGCTTTTTTGTCTGACCGCGCACCTATTCGCGTCACAACATACGTCACATACGGATTTATTCTATCGGATTACAAAGTTTCGAAACGATTTTGCCACTAGCATATTCTTCATTTTCCGGGAAATTTTGACCTTTCAGAAAAGCAACAAAAATAAACTATAATATCCAGTTTTGTTCATGATTTTGGTTTTTTTTTTGGTGAAATTTCTGGGAACTGGGAACGAGCTCTGGTTTAATAGGCAAACATCTAATCTTGTTCCCCAAGCCTGCGATCCTCGGGAAGGAACGTTCCCCGGAAGGGTAGCTGGCCACCGGCTTTAGCGTTAGGGTGTGGGGTTAGAGGTTAGGGGGTGGGGGGTGGGGGTTAGAGGTTAGGGGTTAGGATTAGGGTTTGGATTAGGATTAACGTTTGGATTAATCGTAGACCCATTACAACCCAATACTTTATTGCATACAATGGCATTACAACGCCAATAGATTATTGGTTACAACGTGCGGAACGGCTGATCCCAGAGCCTCGCGTTCCTTCCCGAGGATCGCAGGCTCGGGGAACGAGATTGGCAAATGTCAAAATGTTTTACGTCTGGCTACTTATCGAAAATATTTTTCAAGGTAAGATGAAAGTTTGATCACAAATAACAATGTGTTTTGGTCGAATTTTTTACCCTTTGAAGCGAATGAATCCACTATTGGAATACACAATGACACAATAGTATACGAAGGAAAAATTATTTGACTTGCCAAAGATTAAAGATATTCCTATAGCAACTCAGTGTGGATTGTTGTCTGTACATAGTAATTTACCAGCAATTACATGTATTAACATGTCAACCGACTTTTGTAAAAGGTGTGACGGTCTGTAAAAATATATCTCTGAGATATGTCCATTGTTAGCATAAAATTCGGCGCAGGATCGGCGCCCCCAAAAAATTGCCAGCTGGGGGAGGGGGGGCGTGGCCCCCGCCAGCCCCCCCCCCCCCGTAATGCCACTGATTTGAATAATGCAAATCATTAAAAACTCGCATACCATGACCTGTTGCTTTGGCTAACTTCATCACTGACAGTGTTATAATTATACATACAAAAGCAAGAAGTTATAAAAGTTGAAGGTATTCATATAAAACTGCCCATGCCATGGAAAGTAGAATTAGAATATTTAATTGACCTTTGACCTTGTGCAAGGTGTTTGATATTCAAATTGCACTTTTCCTATCTCCTGATTCCTGAACAGTTGTCTTAGGGCTGTTTACATGGTGGGATAATTGTTGATGTATTTGAATAAGTCACTAGGCTAAACTTGTGCTAAATGCTTGTTAACAGAACTCAAATATTGTAGAGAAGATCTTGTAGTTCAAGAAGATTATTATTGTTGCTTGAACAACCTATAATCTATCTCTAGAAAATGTTTTTTGCTGAATTGTGCACTGTGATTCATTTCAATACATCGAAATCCACCCGCCTCATGTCTCGTCCTGGCAAAGCGGGATCTTATGAAAGGCCCTTATGCACCAACAAATTGCGCATGGTGCCATCTCTTGGGGGTGAAGCAGCACTTTCTTTGCGATAGTAACTTCTAGTTAAAAATGTAATGGCTTTATAAAGTATGGGCAGGGCTTGCAAAATTTTGAAAAAAGTGGTTGTCCGTGGGGCAGGCAACACTCACAATTTGGTTGCCCGAGGCCATTTCTCACTTGCCCACATTAAATTAGATAAAAATAAAAGAATGAAGTTATGAACCACAACAAAACCGGTGTTTATTTAAAACTAGTTACAAGTTACAAGTTACAACTGCTACTGTGTTATAAGTGACGACCACACAAATTCAGTTCATTGCCTTCTTGTGAGGAATCTCCTTTACGCGAGGAGTCTTTTTCTTGCGAGTAGTCTTCTTGTGACGAGTATTCTTCTTGCGAGGAATCTTTTTTGTCTTCTTCCAAAAACCCCTCCTTTCTGCGCTTTGGAGTCTTATGTTCCAGGTCTTATGATCCGTCGGAAGAGAGTTGAATGAGGTCATTTTGAATATCATTCTTCAAGCAAATTCTTTGAGAATTTTTTAAAACGGTTGATGCAGGAGGATCCCTTTCAAAAAAGGAAAGTCAAAAAGAAAGTCAACAGCAACTGAACCAAGACAAGTGTGCGACTCAGATGTTGTGGACTCTCTCTGATTAAATCGCCGTGCAAATCAAGATGATGACTATTGCCTGTGTGCTGACATCCAAATTTTGAAATAAGCCCACTCATCTGGGATTTTTTGAGTTTCCTCTTCACTCAGAACAGCTGCAAAATGCTCAACGAGACTCTCAAGTTCTTCATCGCCATAAACTGCAATTTCCTCTCTATCATCTGGCAATTTAGATATGTCAAATATCTCAAAACAAGACAATGGTTTTTTTGTCAAAGTTGTCAAACTGTGTGTTAAGATAATTAAGCTACTATTTAATTGATCAAAATCGGGCTCTGAAATTTCAACAGGAACATTGACTGGTACTTTGATCGAACTCTTTCGAAAGGGACTTGTTCCCTTATAAAACGAACTTTCTTTATCTGCATGCATAGGAAATCCTACGCAAGGATGACAAACCATTACGTTTTGAACTTATTGAAATCGAGCCACGTGAAATCCTTTGACCAAGATGGGAAAAATTGCCGTTTTCTTTTTTTTCTTGGTTTTCGTAGTCTTTCTTACCTGTAGCCGTACTAGCCGATGTTTCTCCTTGCTTCTCACTTTCTTACCTCTTACCTCCCACGCTTGGATTACTACTGTCATTGTTGATTGATGTCACGGAGTAAGTATATCATATAATATGCTTACTCTATGTTGATGTAGATTCAAAATATTTGAATAAACTCAGTTCTCTCCATTGCGACCATGTTTTTGGTCCTGCGTGGGCGCTTTTTCACTCCTTGCGAAAAACTCGCAATTCAAGTAAATATACTGGACAATTTTACTGAAATATCAAATATTGCGACATCATACAAAAAGCTAAACGCTATCTTCGCTGAGTTTATTATCATCAATATTTTGTTCACTTTCATTTTGACAAATCATCTTTTGACACGCATTATTAACACTCAATGACGGAACAACAAGAGATTAATTAAACAAAATTTAAAACGATCAAAAGACAAAAGTGTGGTTGCCCGTCAGGACATTGGTCAAGAGATTTTAGTTGCCCAACACAAATTTTTGGTTGGCCCGGGACGTCGGGCAGGCGATTTTGCAACCCCTGCGGGATAGGGAAATTTCCAGGGTTGGTTGGTTTGCTGAATAATTGGGTCAAACACCGTCACACTAGGCCTTTGTTTTCTTTGCTTTCTAAACGGCACTAATGACGATTTGGCCTAACTATTCATCTAACTTACCAACCCTGGAAATTTCCGAGAAACTGAGCTAAGAAAGGTTAGATCCCCCAAAAAGTTAAAGAAATTTGGGGTTGGGGTTAGGGGTTAGGTGCCGCGAATTTATCATATTGAAAGAAAAGCTAAGAAAGGTTAGATCCCCAAAAAAGTTAAAGAAAGTTAGATTATAGGTTGGAGTTCTAGGGTTGGGGTTAGGGGTTAGGTGCCGCGAATTTATCATATTGATAAATTCGGACGTGTTTAACAATTTGCTCATATAGTAAACTCAAAGGCGGAGCTCATGCTGGGAAGTCGCTCCTTAGCTTGTCGCTTCTATTTTGAGTTTTTGACACTGAAATTTGCCTTGTAGTAAGAACGCGATAAGGTTGACGCATGCGCAGACGTTTTTTCCGCGGTGTTGCAGGCGCCTGCGGAGCAGGTGTGACGCGAAATTCCTGACTTGCGAAATATCTGACTATTGTAGAACTGCCCATGCGCAGACAATGCGCATGAATGACTTTGGCTCATAAATTTCGCAACTCAACAGAAAACACGTGTATTTACAGTTATTTTGTTGGATAATATTTATAACGTCGTGTATTTCGCGGTCACGACGATTAATGTCCAATACCCATGCAAGATGTCCGTTGGAAAAATGAAAAGGCCATTGGACATTCCATTTGTCAAATGGATCTCTATTTGTCCATTGGAATTTTTTTTGTCCATTGGATCCAATGGACAAGTGGAATTTCCATCGAACATTTGCGTTTTCAGTTGGTCAATTACCATGTATTTCAATGACGTAATGACAAGCACATGGACGTCATGTAGATATACAAGGCCATTGAGATAGCCAAACGAATTGTCCATTGGATCCAATGGATCCATTGGACACCTTGTTTTCCGTTGGAAAAATATTTGGCAGATGGATCAAATGGGCAAGTGTTTTGCGTGCGGGCATATTGCTAAAACAGTTAGCGAATAGTGGCTGCTAGCATATTGAAATATGCAATCATAGTTGTTTTCACTATTTATTTTTGCGTTCTTGTTAAAGTGTGTAAATCTACATAATTCAAATTACCATTTGACTATTATTGCTACAGACATGTATATTTGAGGTTTGGGCAAAGGTTATTAGTATAAAACGTTCTGCTGCTTGGCTGTTTACTACATTTTACTGTAATATATGTCAAATGTCACGCAATTCTATCCGACTAGTATTAAAGATTTTTGTTTACACTTTCGTTCGCGCGTAGTGACTTTGGCTTAAAATGCGTTGAAAAATTTTAAAGATGTTATAGTCATAGACGCGAAAGCAGGATTAAAATGCTGAAATGGGCAAGTGATTGATTCGTACTGGCATATCGCAATAGCAGTTAGTGAATAGTGACTGCTAGCATATTGAAATATGTAATCATTCTTGCTTTCATTCATTTTTGCGTTCTTGTTAAGTTTTTATTTTCCTACTTGTATTTTTAGTGTAAATGTAGAGAATAAGAATTACCATGTGAGTACAGCTACAGAGTATATTGGGCAAAGGTTATCAGTTTAAATTTATAAACACAACAGCATGAAACATGAGGCCGCCGCGAAATTCTATCCGACTAGGATTAAACATTTTCGGCGTTTCCATGCAGTATTGTCTGTATTGATATTATGATATATAACTATGAAACATATATGTCGTGCGTAGTGACTTTGGCTTTATACGTTAAAAATACGTTGACGAAAAGATTTAAAAATGTTGGATTTGAACACAAGCTTTCGATTGTGGCAGAACTGTGAGGAAAACTGCACTGGCAGTCAAAACTGGAAAGTTTGTATTGAAACATTTTTAATCAGAGAACATAGTCACCGTCATTAGCAACGCGCCTTATTAAATGTGGGCCCTAGAGAATACGATACGAAATTGTCTTTGCTTGCTGAAATCATATGTTATTACGCCATACGACCTTTCTTTTATCTTTTATTAAAGGACAGAAAAAAACTTGGGCTCCTTGTAGCAGCTGCCACTGAATTGCAAATTAAAAGTATATACAAAGCACATGTAATTAAAAAATTCAGACAGTTACTATAGCCTTTAATACATAAATAGCTAGACGGATGTATCGCTTTGACAGTTGACCTGAAATTCGAGTGCGTTCCATGTAACTGCAGATTTGTGTGCCGATGGAAACCTAACAAAAGTGCAAGACGTCTTTCTGCGTGAAAAACTAATTAGTCTTTGTAAAAAGTCGTGGCAATTAATAAGTGCTTAAAATACAAACAGCGAATAAAAAAAGAACATAAACCCAAAAAAATCTGTTTGAGACGGTTGGATAATGATGAGGGTCATTCCGTGTCGAACATCAATTACCTGCCTTGAATTCATGCCGCCTGTTATGTTTGAGTTTTGGCGGGACTGGGTGAAAAGTCGTGTTTCGCCGTGCGTAAAAAGTCTTGCGTAAAAGTCGTAATGTCTAATGATTCGAAAAATGCCCTAAATTTGCGGTTTTCGCTAAAAAGTAGCCGGCAGCTCTAAGCCCAAACGCGGGGCTGCTGAGCAGGCTAGCTAAAAATAGCAACTTTAATTTGTGGAATAATTTCGACTTATGTTCAGTAAAAAGCATCATAAGGGACCGGTCATTATTTTTGGCGGGGGGTGGCACCGAAGAGAAAATGGTTGGGTAAACTAAATTTTGAGTAAGTAAAAGGTTGGGTAAATGAAAAACAAAACAACTCAAGGGTTGGGTAATAAAAAGTTATAGTCGTATGTCAATACAATATGTGAATCAATCAGTCACTGTCTTGATCATTTTCCAATTTGTTAGAAGACAAATGGTGTCTTCAAAGAAAGGACATGTGCAGACAACATGATACATTAAACTGCAGCAAATTAATTTCACAAGCAGTTATCAAACTCCTGTCACAGAAATCGGGTAAAGGACATATGTGACAACTGAATGGTAACCTCTTGTAAAGTTTAATTTTGGCCAGGGGTGGGTATTTATTTTTTACTTGATATTTGAGGTTGGGTAATCAAATTTTTGACTTTTTAATGGTTGGGTCAGCAAAATTTCTGCCACGAAAAACATTTCTCTTTGGTGCCACCCCCCACCATAAATAATGACCGGTCCCTAAGTGATGTCCAATGCTCAACTGAATATTTAAAATGCAATGTGTGAAGCCCGGTTTTCACTGGGGACATAATATAAGCAAGAACACAAAGCATGAATGATACTCATGAGGGTTTCAAAGACAAAAAAGAAAAAAATTTCCTCACAATTTGCTTTTTTCTATCATATATAGGTAGCTTACGCTTGGAGTTGTGGTTAAGTGTCGATGCTTATTAATACCCCACTGATTTAATTTATTTGTTTTGCATTTGCAACGTCAAATACGCTTGCATGCATTGTTATTGAACTCTTATAGGTTGATAACACAATTAAACTTTATATATAGAATATAAGGCATAAGGTAATATCTCAAGTTGGTATATATACCCCTAAAAATATGCGATAGGCTCACGGCATAATTGTTCTGTGGGAAATATATTCTTCAACAAACCCTAGAATATATTTATATATGTCCATCTTCATATCTAAATAGAACTTTATTTAGATTAATAGAACTTTGCGTTCGAAATGAAGTTAACTAGATATAGGCAGAGCGCAAGAAGATGACCAGGAGCCGGAGGCAATTAATTAAAGGAAACGTTATAATTAAATGCATCATAAGACGTCGTTTTCCGACAAAAAAGACGCCCACACACCGCCAAAGATTTTCTGAGTTTACAGTCTGTTCCCACGACGGTTATATCCTGCGCATAAGCGGTAGTTTTAGCAGCTTTGACTAAAGTCATGTTTACAATAAGCAAGTGGCATATTAGCTATATTGATATATTGCGCGTCTCTTGAGAACAAATTAAGCAACGACGTATATAGTATATTAGCCTATGCTTTGCTGTATTGCGTGATTTCTCAACCGAATGAACGAACAACATATTATATTGATAGCCTATATTGCGTGATTTCTTAAGAACGAAGCAACAACATACTATATTATTATTGATATAAGGATCTTCACGTTCCCGTGTTATTTACGTGGTCTCTTGAGAACGAAGGAAAATTATGTTGATATATATGTTGCGTGAGTTCTTAAGAACGAAGCAACAACATATTGTTATATTATTCAAGTGCTATAGGCTAAGAAATGTCTATATTGACTTGCATATTATTTTTCCATTGGATTCAGTTGATCTATTGAGAACGAAGCAACAACATATTATATTGATATATTGCGTGTAGGTTTCTTAATTTAAGAAAGAAAGCAAGAACAACATATTATATTGCTATATAATATATTGCGTGAGTTAAGAACGAAGCAACAACATATTATATTTATTTATTCATATAAGGATCTTCCCGTTCCCGTGTTATGTACACGTGGTCTCTAGTTGACAAAGAAGCAAAATTATGTTGATATATTGCGTGAGTTCTTAAGAACGAAGCAACAACATATTATATTTATTTATTCATATAAGGATCTTCGCGTTCCCGTGTTATGTACACGTGGTCTCTAGTTGACAAAAAAGCAAAATTATGTTGATATATTGCGTGAGTTCTTAAGAACGAAGCAACAACATATTATATTTATTTATTCATGTAAGGATCTTCCCGTTCCGTGTTATGTACGCGTGGTTTCTTGAGAACGAAGCAAAATTATGTTGATATATTGCGTGAGTTTTTAAGATGTCCGATGGAAATTCCACTTGTCCATTGGTTCATTCCATTTGTCCATTGGATCCAATGGACAAGCAAAAGTCCAATGGAAAATTGGAGGTCCATTTGATCCATTTGACAAATGGAATGTCCAATGGCCTTTTGATTATTCCATTGGACATCTTGCTACCACACAATCCGCTTTGAAATTTAAAGTGTTTGTGATCAGGGCTCTCATTTTTAAGGAAATTTCCTTAAACTGAGGAAATTTTGACCTTTTTAAGGAAACTTTTAAGGAAATAGAATTTTTAAGGAATTTTTAAGGAATTTTGAGTTGAAAAACACTCCAAACAATTAGTTATTACACTGTTTGTTATACTTATAAATTATATCCATCGAAATCCATCAACCTAATGAAAGTTTTGGGCAGTAGTTTTTACTGAAATCGCTGATCATCTTCAATTTTATTGTTCGTATTTGGTTCTTTAATTAACGCCCGTGGAGGTTCAATCTGAGCTTCTCTCGAGTGTCATTGCTGTTTTTGAATAGCTGGAGGGTTAGTGTCGTACCTTGTGACCACTCACACTCCAGCTATTCAAAAACAGCATTAACACTCAAGAAAAGCTCAAATTGAACCTCCACTCAGTGAGTGTGAGGGAGCTTTTAGAATACGGGCGTAAGTTTCTGAGTGACTTTGACTCGCTGTGTTTTGAAGCGCAGTTTTCGAACACGAAACTTTTGCAGCAAACTTTGCATGATGTCCATAATGGTTCGTCGTTCGCGTTTGATTGCAACATGGATAATAAAATAAATGGATTGGAAACTTCTGACGTCATTGACTGCATTCTTGTTGAAAAACGTGACGTCACGCGTATTGCGAATGTTACCAAAGTTCTCGGCATATTTGTTGTTTTGCTATATTTTCCACTTTAAAAGGGTGATCTTGAAGCGTAAACTGGTCTAATTGTTTTAAAAACATGCCTAAGCCACGACAAAGTATTGAAGGTAAATGTTTTCGTCTTTGTTTTATATTTTTTTACATTTGTAGCTACGAAATTGGCGTCACAAATTTTAACGAAATTTGCGATGTATTTTTCACTGTTTAGTGCTTGAAATATTTGCTAAAATTGACTGGGAATACTTAGAGTTTTCATCGTAGAATGGCGTGGTTATATTTATTTGCTCTTTGACTAAAATTTTTAGCTGTATTATTGCTAAACATGCCGTTTTTGAGAATTTGATTTTCAACTAGGTTGAAGCATCCAACCACGCCATCAATCCCAGTAAAAACATTAGGTCACGTCAGCTAGTTTCATATCCATTTATTTTATTATCCATGATTGCAACAAGCCATGTTTAAAAGTAGGATATTTTCTCCATTCCGCTCGAAATTTTTGTTTATACTTTTTTTTAAATTTTAGTCTTTTTTGGAGCGCTTCCCTCGGATTCAAAATCAGAAAATTCAGAATCCGCCATTTTCCGATGTAAAAAAGTTATATTTACATATTTTCGCGCCAATTGCGTCTATGATCGCGCTTTCGCGCGCCACTAGACTGTTCCTCAGAGACTAGGCCAAGTCTAAGGAAATTTTTGTCCATTTAAGGAATTTTTACCGCTGAGTCTAAGGAAAATTTGGAATTCCGTTCCTGCGTCCTCCCCAAGCACCCCCGCGCGCTCGAGCCACTGATCTATATAATAACACTGTAGTGTGCCCATTTTTAGCGAAGAGATAATACGGCCTGGGTACGAGGCTGGTTCTGAGAGCCCTGGTTATTATATTGCGTAAATTTTAGATTTAACAACTTAATCATGAGCGCTAAACTCCCCACATTTTCATCACAGGCAATGCCTAGAGACAGTACCGAAGAGCAGTTGAAGCAATATTTCAACAACGCTGCTAAAGATTACGACAAGGTGAGACTGTGAGTGTATTTTAACATTTTTTTATAGAACGATTGATCATGCCATTTATGCATGTCATGTTGGGTTTATAGTGGTGTAAATCAGGGTTGCGTAATTGTGCTGTTGTCTTATACAACTGCATATATACGTGGTAATCAGTGCAAATAATGCACATACGATATAATATACAGTAATTTAAACACGAATATGTGGATGTAGTGTAGACTCCATAAATAGAACATTCGCTATTCCATTTTCATTTATACCCGTACATCCCCTGTTGGTCGAGGATAGCTGGAATTCTTTAGGATCATTTCAGTTAATACACTATAATAGTCTATACAATACAGGCCTCCTCAGAATAACGATTTTGTCCTCGGTATTCCTCAGAGGGAAAGGGTGTATGAAACCTGGAATGGCAGTGGTTCATGAAATGTGGAATTCCTCATTGGCAAGTCGCAAGACTAATTAGTGTTTTGGGCTTGGAACTACTCAGGGTATGAGTGTATGACCATGAGAAGCATGCATCCTCAACAGGGATGTGCTGATAGCCCATTGCTACATTTCCAGCCTTCCAGGTAATAATCTGTGCTAGGGAAAATACTACACTACAGCTTTCAAAAGCAGCATACTCCAGACTGTGGCCATTCTGGGACAAAACTTGGCTATTATTAATAACATGCCACAAGCACAGCCCATATAGGTTCCACTTGACTGGGTTGTCTTTAATTAAATAAAAAATATTGCAAACAATATGATTAATTTTAAACAGCTGACATTTGGCTAAAGTAATATTTTACAATGGCACAAAAAAGCTCCCAGCTGGTAATCCTACAGCTTAATTGTACCAGTAGTACTGGGAACAAGGGCTGCCATAAGGGGGGGGAGACAGGGGGCATTTAGGACCCCTGAAAGTGATGAAGGCCCTTACAATGTTTTAATACAAGATTGCTTAACTGAACATACAAATCCTAACTGCTTCAGTGCCAATTAATGTGCTTCCAATTTTACAATTATGAAGTCAAAGAGCCCCTTGGGAACATTTAATGTCTTGAGCCCTGTGCAACCTCTCTGCGGCCCTGAAAACGAGTGATAACTAATAAAATAAGATTGAATGTGATAAGAAACAGTTTTTGCCTTCACTAGTTCATGTCATGCTTGGCAATGTAAACACGAACATGTTCAACAGAGATTCATTTGGGGGGGGGTAAATACAGATGTTGCAGAAATAATTCACTGGTAAGATTCACACTGTAATAAAGTTACCTGCCTATTTATAATTCACATTCAACTGCTATTAATTTGTCCGACAATGGATCCCAATATTTTCCAGCAGAAGTATTTTCATTGTTCTTTAAACATGCTAAAATTATACAAAATCTTGAATGGTCTGTGCCATGCATGCAGTGTAGTACAAATGTAGTGGACTTTTGTAGGTGATACAACTTTCGACCACCACATGTCTATGGATAAACATGTTACCAATATTTGCAAGAACTGTTTTTTCCATTTGAGAAAAATAGCAAGAATAAAAGAGTACTTATCAACGTCAGATATCCAAACTTTAGTTCATGCCTTTATTACATCGAAACTGGATAATTGTAATTCTTTATTATACGGATTGCCTAAATTTCTTATTGATCGGTTACAGAATGTGCAAAACTGTGCTGCTCGACTGGTGACAGGAAGCAAAAAATACGATCATATTACTCCATTAATGAAACAATTACATTGGCTCCCCATCAGTCAACGCATCATCTATAAAATTGTTCTTATTACATATAAATCTCTGAATGGCTCAGCTCCACATTACATTAATAATATGCTAAAACCTTATACACCATCAGCAAATTTACGCTCCTCATCCAAAGGATTGCTTACCATACCCTCAGTAAAACTAGTGAACTATGGTGAACGATCGTTCTCATATGCTGCACCGAAACTGTGGAACGAACTGCCAGAGTATATTAGAAAGAGTGAGACCTTGCCTATTTTTAAAACCAGATTAAAGACACATCTTTTTAAACAGTATTATGACTAAGTTATTATTTTAACAAGATTATTAGCAATTTTATAGTATTCTATATAGTTGTTGTTTTAATATTATCAACATACATAACATAAAGTAATTTTATATTCTTAACGAGAAGAGCATATAATTATTTTTTAGTAATTTTATAGTATAGTAATTTTAGTAGTTAATGCATGTACTATGTTCTAACGCTTAGTATATATTTTTAACACTTGATGTTAAGCGCTATTGAGCTATGGGAAATGGCGCTATATAAATGAATTATAATAATAATAATAATAATAACTACCCGAAAAATACTAAATGTTCAGACATTTCAAGAGAAGGCCCTTCATAGTTCATTGGGAAGTTAGTAGCGTGCATCGGGGAAACACATACATGTCCTTTTATAGTAGTGTAAAAATACTAGACCAAGGCCCAAGTTACACAATACCGGATTCGTATCGTAGCGACATCAATTTAATAACTAGTGTTTTCCAGTCTCGTCTGCTTTTATAATTTTTCATATTAGAACTTTTTGTTGAACTATGTAATATTATCATAATTTTAAGTGCCAAATTCATCTCGAAGCGCTAAAATTTGATGTCACTCCGTTGCGAATCCGGTATTGTGTAACTGGGCCTAAGTCATGAGAAAGTATGACCAAAAAATTACATATAATACTTTTTGTTTCTGGAAACACCACATAAATTTACATTGTGTTTCCACAAACAAAAACTATTATATGTTTATCACCATGCAAACCTACAAAAAACTTAAAAAATCACATTGCAGAATATAGTAATATGGAAGATAGCTAGGTCACTAGGTTTCTTCAGGCAAGATTTGGATGGCCGATGGTATGTTGAGTTAGCAGGTATAGTGTGTGGAGAGTCTCTTCCCACACACATGTACTCACCTGCTTCCACTCTCCCCTACAAGCATCCCTTTTTATCCCCATTTCACAAAAAATGTTTATTGATACAATGGGCATATAGGACAGTGCCAAGTTTGGACATGAGATGCATTTCATGTCATTTGCGGCTAGTACGGGGAGTGGGGTAGGGGGTACGGGGACAATAGCTCGATTTCAAGCTTCACTTCTTGGTCTCGAGTTTTGCTCCAGAAATATATGGAGCTCACTGGCCCTTATAATAAATCCGCCATATTGAATTTGACTATGAGTGAAAACTACAAAGTATAAGCAAACTGGGACTAACTTTTCATCGTCGAAGAGTTTCATTCACCATCGGGTTTATGTTTTTTTTCAAAGTATTTTCATATGTTTAAAACAAATTTTATTAGTTGTGGATGAATATTTGCCTAATTATAAGTCATCGACAATTCTCGTTTCAAAAGGTTTGGCTTTGCCTTACTACCATTTGCAAGCAACCGCAAAATCCAAACTTTTTTTCACGTTTGTTTACGTTTCAAACGTACACGATGGGCGGGTCAAACGTGCGTGTTGAAACGTAATAACAATTAGTTTGAACCGCGAAATAGCGACGTTTGACAAATCTCGCCGATACGTTTGAACAACGCGAAAGCACCTTCAAGACTAGATATCCTGCGTTTCACAACTCATAATTTCCTGATATTACAATTTAAAATGTCTGTACAAAATACAGTCGTGCCAATACAGTAGAAGCGTTCCGAACAATTTTGATCAGTTCTTTTCCATGCGTCGATCACAGAACAATTCCTCAATCATTTGAAAAAGTTCCTTAGAAATTTCCTAACTTCCTGTGCAGATAAACCAATCATGTTAGCTGTTAAATAACAACTGACCAATCACATTAAAGCATTGCTCAAAACGAATTTTCAATGTTTCTGTTTGACCGTTTGTTAACGTTTAATAAACTATGTTTATTTATAGTTATTACATTTATAATTGAAACTGTTTATCGCTTCGTTAATACGAGAACGAAAATTTGTATGTTTCTCGGCGGCCCGGGGCAAATTTTTTTTAGGGGCCCCTATCTAAAAAAATTTTTCCCGGAAAAATTTTTTTCCGGAGAACAACCTCTCCCCCCCAAAAAAAATTTTCGGTCAGTGTACCATTTTAGGGGTCAAAAATTTTTTCCGGAGTACAAAATTTTTCCGGACGAGTACGTTGCAATTGCTTTCGAGCGACTTTATCTCATTTTTTTATGCCAAAATTCGGTACTTAGCCCAAGAAAACAGATCTCTTGTCCTTTGCGCGGAAATATTTAACACACAAAAAAGGCTGGGGCCCAACAAAAAATTTTCAGGGGCCCCCAGCAACTCGGGGCCCGGGGCAATTTGCCCCCCTGCCCCTCCCCCCTCTCTGCGGCCCTGGTTGAACTTTGCAATTGTAATGAGGAGCTTTCGACTTTTGTCGAAAATTTTGAATACACAATAAAAAACATGAAAATTCAATGTTTTAATATATCGTTATATAAACGTTAACAAACGGCCAAACAGAAACATTGAAAATTCGTTTTGAGCAATGCTTTAACGTGATTGGTCAGTTGTTATTCAACAGCTAACATGATTGGTTTATCTGCACAGGAAGCTAGGAAATTTCTAAGGAACTTCTTCAAATGATTGAGGAATTGTTCTGTGATCGACGCATGGAAATGAACTGATCAAAATTGTTCGGAACGCTTCTATTGGCACGACTGTAATTTGTACAGACATTTTATATTGTAATATCAGGAAATTATGAGTTGTGAAACGCAGGATATCTAGTCTTGAACGTGCTTTCGCGTTGTTCAAACGTATCGGCGAGATTTGTCAAACGTCGCTATTTCGCGGTTCAAACTAATTGATTATTACGTTTCAACATGCACGTTTGACCCGCCCACCGTGTACGTTTGAAACGTAAACAAACGTGAAAAAAAGTTTGGATTTTGCGGTTGCTTGCAAATGGTAGTAAGCAACGCTGAAAACAATATGAAACTTAATTGTGTATTAACTTTAAGATGTATTGAATTTCATATTTATGTTAAAACAGGTAAAATACTTTTTAAACATACCTATTGAGAAATGAGTTTGTCTTGATCGATCTTGATCTTTTAATGTTTTATGTTTCGAGTTTTGGTTTTCAATCACAGTATTAAACTTTGAAACTGTATTTTTGCGCAATGATTTCTGTATACAAATTTATAATCTGTTCAGTAACTTCAGTCAGAACATTGGTTCAGAATTAAGGTTTTCCATAAATTTTATCTCCTAAAACTTTTTCTTCAATTCCAATTCTTGATATTGAATATTTTTTAATTTCCTTGAATTTCCTTGAAATCGGATGTAATTTCCTTGAAAATTTCTTGATTAATCAAGGACCAGCTAGATAATAAACCATTTCTCGAAGAATATTCAAAACATTTCTCAAAAATTATTTAGATTTCCTTAGATTTTTCAAAATTTCCTTACATTTCTCACTGAACTATATAACAATATAACTGAACTATATAATGTATACATTCCAGATAACATTCTCGTACCCAGAGCCCTTCTTACGCGCGCTTGGTCGAACGCGCGTAAGAAGGGCTCTGGGTACGAGAATGATAATGTATATAGTTCACTGAAATTTCCTTGATTCCTTTTTCGTCCTAGTCTGTGCACAGACTGTCCCTTCCCCCCGTGGTGGAAGGATAACAGTCTGCGACCATTTGTCACTAATGCTGTACAGTGACGTATAAATAGATATAATATTGTGCACTTCAGCACTTTAGTGGCTTTCTAATTTTATTATCCAATCAGGTGCGTTACTTTAAATAGAACTTATATTATGTAAACAAGGCCAACAGACAATAGAGAAGGTCAAGCCACAGGCGGCCCAGACGTGTATCAGTGCATAGTAAATATATCATTATAAAATATACTAAACAATAAAATTTGTAATGAATTTTATATTTTAAAATCATATTTACTTGCCTACTTTGATTGTATGTGATCGTCTTTTATTTCTGAGCGACTTTACATTCGATGCCTGCGACTGTCTTCATAGGTGATAGTATTGAAAGCAAAGGCTAACGATTCCAGTTCTCAAACAGCCGACACGAATAATTCAAATCGAAAAATATCCCGGCGTATAGAATAAACACCCATCTTCGGACATACAAGGCAATATTAACACGTCCTGTAATTTTTGCAATGGATTTTTAGCGAAATATTTCGAGATTAATTTTTTAGGGAACTTAGAAAGACCGATACTACGGGATTGACTACCTCACGGGCGTTCTTTGAGGGTGACGTCAATACAATTGGGAAGCGGTTTTCCACTCTAAACTCGTAATATCTTCGTAAAATCTTCGTAACATGTTCGTATAAATTAATTATTTATTGTTATTGGCAAGGATTCGATCTGCTATCCTTAGACTAGAGCAGTATAGCCACAACACTATTGCAGCAATCGCTGAAATTTAACACACCGAAACAATAGTTTAATATATTCATTCATTTACGATCAGAATCTAAATTACAAAGGAAGTGAACATTTAGTACATTTCGAAACCTGACTGGCTGCCAGTCAAATGGTCACAGACTCACAGGGATATATTTTTACCATTGGTGAGCATTGCAATTTGGAAGTGGTTATAAGGTTCCACATTTCCGTAGTCATTAAACTTGTTAAAAATAAAAGGCTAAAAAACTCGTAAATTTCATTGACAGTCACGGAAATTCTCCGTAGTGGTGTGGTTAAGCGCCCGCATTCTATGTGATAGCTTGGGGTTCGAATCCTGCTCACGCCGCTACTTTATTAATTTTTTTAAAACTTTTTTTCTTCGTAGTTTTTACAAGTTTTGGGTTAGCTTAGGTTAGGATTAATGTTTAGACACACCAGACGCGATTTGACAACACGACGCAATTTTTTAGTTTTTGAAAATTAATTAATGAGAGCAAATTTTGGAAGACATGTAGACCAAATCAAAATGTTATAGCGCTATAAAAATTCAAAAAATTCAAACTAGGATCAAAGTTGTCGGTCAGTGAAAATCGAAAAATCGCGTCGCGTTTTAAGGGTAATTAATAACAATAAATAATTAATTTATACGAACATGTTACGAAGATTTTACGAAGATATTACGAGTTTATAGTGGAAAACCGCTTTCCAATTGTATTGACGTCACCCTCAAAGAACGCCCGTGAGGTAGTCAACCCCAATTACTACGGCGCCTGCTTGGCCACCTAGCCTCCTTTACCGTTTGGATTGTCAGGGGGGGATTCAAATAAAAAACACCTATTTTCGGCAACAGCCAGCCAATCAACGCCGCGATACCGACTGTTTACAGCATTTGAAATCTGACATTGCAATTTATCAACAGCAAAACTCTTTCGATCGTATACAGCTCTCTTTCTATCTTATACTATACTATACGATCGATCGATCGAAAGAGTTTTGTTGTTGATAAATTGTAATATCAGATTTCAAATATTGTAAACAGTCGGTATCGCGGCGTTGATGGGCTGGCTGTTGCCAAAAATAGGTGTTTTTTATTTGAATCCCGCTCCCTGACAATCCAAACGGTAAAGGAGGCTAGGTGGCCAAGCAGGCGCCGTAGTAATTATCGGCCTTTCTAAGTTCCATAGAATTTTAGTCTCGAAACATTTCGCTAAAAATCCATTGCAAAATTACAGGACGTGTTAATATTGCCTTGTATGTTCGAAGATGGGTGTTTATTCTATACGCTGGCGAAGTTTTACCGGGAACAAAGCAATTTGAAGGGGATATTTTTCGATTTGAATTGTTCGTGTCGGCTGTTTGAGAACAGGAATCGTTAGCCTTTGCTTTCAATACTATCACCTATGAAGACAGTCGCAGGCATCGAATGTAAAGTCGCTTAGAAATAAAAGACGATCAC
>CACRXK020001456.1:1562-54227 GCA_902702795.2 Paramuricea clavata
CCCCAAAAAAAAACAAAATGTCCACCCCTACAAAAAAATTTTCAACCCCCCCCCCCAATATTCGGCATAATAAATAATTAAATAGTCTACTCCAATGTGCAGAGTGTTGATGATACAAAATAAACATTGGAGTACATTTGAACAGGAGTACACTCCGAAACTAATCGCTACTCGCTTGCATTCACTGGTTTATTGGAGCAATTGTAAAGTTTTGTTCTCTTTTATCTTCCCTGAATAGAGTTTGCAGTGCCTTGTCATGTGAATAGCTTGTACGCAAGGAACGTTTGGAATTTTTACGAACACTATTTTTAGTTTTTAATTCTTTTAGGAAATAGACTTGCCTAGATTTAATCTTCCAGCCCCAAATATTATTTACATCTGAGTTGCATCATAAATCGTACTCTGATTCAAACAACACAATGTCAATGACTTTATAAAAGTAAAAACATATTGTGTATTGGCCTATTGGGTTAACACTTTTACAGGTTCATTTATCTTTAACTCTCTCAAGTCTCAACAGACAATCGGACATGCCAAATCCATTGATATGACAAATCGACAACTTCAAAAAACGTTTTTTCGAAGCTAGAAATAATGATATTTTTTCAAATTTTTCCTGGGAAACTTTGTTTTCTGCTCTCTAGACTCCCCCTCGCGGCTCTAGTGCTCCACCCCTAGAATATAGACCTTACTGGGGTTTGGTGACACTTTGCGTTGCTCACGGCTCACCCCCCTAAAATTTCTGGCACCACCCCAGTAATAAATATGAAAATCCGTCTATGGTTCCACCCAGGAAATCACATGGCAAAAAAAATTCCGCTCCATGCAGAAAAAACGTATGGGGAAACAAAATTTTCAAAATGCTGTAACACATGCCCTGAATGTCCAAACATTGTGAACTTTTCGGCATGAACTAATTCGGGAAGATTTCAATTCTGAGGTCCATTTTTGGCAAAGGTCTGTAGATAGTGAGATGAAAAATTGATGATGTCAACTCAGATTTGAGAATAGACTATAGCATGAAGCAATGAAAAAACAATGCAATGTTTCAATCACTGAATTGTGACTGGATGGTACTATTATGCTTAGTGTTTTGCAAAAAGACATTGTTCATATATTTACACTTTGTGCCTGATGACTTGTTGGGTTTTAGTTTCATCACAGGTGATTGTTGCAAGGACCCTGTCCAAGAAACAGATGTTGATGTCTGTGTGTACCAAGATTGGTATTCAGTTGAACTGCAAGTTGGGTGGTGAAGTTTGGGCGGTCGACATTCCTTTGAAGAACCTGATGGTGATCGGTATTGATTGTTACCATGATTCTGTGAGCAAGGGAAAGTCCATCAGTGGTTTTGTTGCAAGCACAAACCAAACATTGACCAAGTAGGTGCAACTTTATACTAGGTCTAGCTCTGTCTAGAAGTCCACCATTAAGTTTCATGGCACTCTACTTTATTATTTTACTCTGTCTAATGCCAGACAATTTCGTTTGTCAAGGGGAGAGCGCTGGCGCTCAATGGGTTAACCAGACTATCTGCCCATGTGTCTAGTTTACCCATTACTCTCTGCATTGCACCCTAATGTCCCCCTACTTTATTATTTTACTCTGTCTAATGCCAGACAATTTGCTCTGTCTAACACCATATGATTTTACTTATCAAGGGGAGAGTGTTGCACTCAATGGGTTAATACTCACTCTAAATAATTTCAGATACTACTCACGTTGCACTTCGCAGCATACTGGTCAAGAATTGGTTGATGGGATCAAAGTGTGTGTTACAGGTAGGAAATGGATTATTGTTTATGTTTTGGGGCTATTTTGAGAATATATGTTATTCTAGTTGTGCTTTGTAAATATCAGAATGTCAGCATCACACTTCCTGATAGAATGCAATGCATTGCATCAATGCATGACTCTATCATCTTTCAAGATTTGTGTAGATAAATAGATATTTTTGACAGATGATCCATCTTTTGGCCACGTTTATACACAAGACAAAAACTTTTCTTGACCTCCATTCAGATGCATATAAATTTAGTGTAAATTTGTGTAGTTTTGAGCATACATTTCACTTTCAGGTGCGCTCCGCAAATACAATGAGATCAACAAGACACTGCCTGACAGAATCATAGTATTCCGAGATGGTGTTGGTGATGGTCAATTGGCGGCAGTGTTTGAGCACGAGGTGAAACAATTCATGGAATGTTTCAGAACTGTTGGTTTCCAAGAACGCCCCAAGTTTGCCTTCATAGTGGTGAAGAAGAGAATCAACTCTCGCTTCTTCTTGAAGAATGGTCGCTTGCAGAACCCACCTCCAGGTTAATAATTGTCATTCTAATATCCAGGAGTAAGCACTAACTCTTGAGTATCAGGCCTTTATCCTTATGCAGTGCTTAAAATTTGAAATTTTCAGCACTATCCAGCAGGAGTAGGGTACAAGAAAATCTGGTATCCACCACAAAAATCTAGTATCTCACATTTGGATAGTAGTAACATTGAAACAATGCAACAATGCAACAATGCAAAATAAGTTTTCAATTGTAATGAATTTGATATAATGAATCTAACATATGTTCATAAATAACAGAAAAATACTGTATCTGTGGAGAACAGAAATGTGTTTAGTATCCCAATGGATACTGAGCTTGTGATGTCCAGTATCCAAATTTAAAATCTTGTATCCTGTGGATGTCAGGATACTGCAAGTTTCATGCCCTACTTGGTACATTTAGTATGGTAACCTTTACTGGTAATTTGATAGCAGTTGATTGACCACCATTTACTGCACACTAGTACTTCACCAGCATGAATTGATACCGTTTTTAGCGTTATTTATACCTATATAAACCATACTTCCGCCATACCATAGGTTCTGTGGTTGATCAACATGTCACCCGCAAGGAGTGGTATGATTTCTTCCTGGTGAGTCAGTCGGTTCGACAGGGAACTGTGACGCCTACCCATTACAATGTGATTCATGACACTACTGGTCTGAAACCTGATCACATGCAACGACTGACATACAAGCTTACGCACTTGTATTACAACTGGCCGGTAAGTTATCACTTTGTTTTGTTAGGAAAGTTTGTTTTGTTAGGAAAGTTTAAAATATATGATGGCCAACGTAAAGACGAAGCCCAGAAGTCACAATACTGTGAAGTCTGTGGTGGTACAATAGCGGAAAAGAGTAACCATCGTGATCTTTTTTGTAGGGTACCATCCGCGTTCCAGCACCATGCCAGTATGCGCACAAGTTGGCTTACCTGGTTGGGACCTCAATTCACGATGAACCTGACATTAGCCTGGCTGACAGACTGTACTACTTGTGAGAGAAGAAGCTCACGTGAAAGAGAGACATAAGGCGAGCGAAGAAGTGTGATGAAGAAGATATATTTTGATATATTTGTTTTGTTATGTTCAGTCATGCACGTTTGAAGAATGACAAAAGTCTCTGAGTTTGGAGAACTTACTTGCGGTTCCACGAGGTGTGGGCCTGGCGGACGGTCTTGTCTGATGTCCACTCGTCGTAAAAGCATAGGAGGTTGAGTTCAGTATGGTTGGTCAGGGGGTCATTTTCTTGAGGAGAATTTCCGTAACGGAAAATGTGCGTTCATAGTATTCCATTGAACCCAAATAGGTCCTGAAGGGGGGTCGAATTCCCATTTCCCTAAATACCATTGTCCCAGAGCACAAATCCCATCATCTCGGTGGCTGTTCTGCTCAAATCTTAATCCCATTCCCATTTTCTATTGTTTTTTTGCTGATGAATCCCAGTCCCAGTGCATGAAATCTCATTTTCCCACCCAAAAATAAGCAAATCCCAGTTCTCATTTTACCCCTTCAGGACCCTCCAAATAAGATTGGATTGTAGTCTTTGCAAAGGCCGGCACGTGACAAAGAGATCAGACTGATAAGCTTCGAAAGTATTTTGGTACGAAATTGTTACAAAATATGCAGTATATATTCCAAGCTGGCAACCTGTTTGGAGGAACAGCGGGTTTTTCCTATTCTAACTTCTCAAATTCTTGAGGTATTACTGATCAAATGAATTTCTCGAAATTAGGAATCGAAGTTGGAATGTTATTGCCACGACTGTAAGAAATAAAGATTCAAACATTTCGTTCATGAGTAAGAGATTTTCTTGCAGTCCACTCGTTATTTGAGTTCAATGGTGTACACACATTTTTACCCCAATTGGAGTGTTTGAAGCCTGAATTCCTATTGATCGTAACGGTTGTGAAATAGAGTGAAGATCTTACCCAATTTAGAAATTATAGCGACCGTTGCGATCATATGCAAACCTTCCTACTTTTACTATCGTGTAAAACAGCCTGCAA
Source organism: Paramuricea clavata (assembly GCA_902702795.2). NCBI lineage: Eukaryota > Metazoa > Cnidaria > Anthozoa > Malacalcyonacea > Plexauridae > Paramuricea > Paramuricea clavata. The sequence continues at coordinate 5,900 of CACRXK020001456.1, forward strand.
AGGATCGCGTGAGTGTGTGATTGTTGTGAGAGAGCGATCGTTTAATATTTTCAGAAGAAACCCATGTTTAAAGTTTTGTACAGAAGATAGATGTTTTATAAAATATTTTCGAGGCGTGGTTTTACGTGGTGTTCGAACATTGCTCCATATAAACATTCGTGATATAGAAATTTTGCAGTTCACTAACTTAATTTGCATAATTCCCGTTCTATCGTTGAATCCTGTAGAACCACGCTGAGAAAATTAACCTATTGTTCGCTCTCGAACGCCTTATAGCTTGGTTAGAGTTTATTTTTGTTCAAATATTGAAATTATTAAATTTTAAAGTTGTTGTACGTGTTCTGTGTATGCATTGCATTGGGTACCTTCCATTACCAACGTTTTGTGCCGTCTAGTACCTACGATGCTGTTAAAGAACGGCGACACGAACCTTTTCGAAGATCCTCTGAAACCATGGTATGTGATTGGCTACCTCAAATAACGTAAAGTCCATGTCCGATTCGTTCTTATGTGTTTCCATAACAATATGTTAGTCAGTCATAGATTGGGCCAGACAAGTCGCCAATAGAAATGTTTGATTGTCAGTTACGCACCTCGTACCCAGACTGTAAAGCTTTGGAGAAAGTTAATTTCCTGCGCAAAGATTCTTGCAATTATCAAAATCTGCGCAAAATTCCTCGAATTTAAAAAACTGCAAATAATTTCTGAGAAATAGCACAAAATGCATTTGTGTACCAAGCAGATTTCTGACCCTTTTTGACAAAAAACGATTTCTGACTGCAAAAGTCTCGTGTTTGCCATAATATTTTTTTGAAATGTCCAACATTTCGGCGCATTTCTCCCAAGGAAAAAAATATTTCCTGCGCAAAGTAAAACTTTTCAGTCTCGCTAGCATGAATTGAATAAGCTGCACCAGAATCGCAGCTTCAATTCACGCCAGAGGCCCTGTACTTGCTAAAAATGTATAAAATTTACACTGGAAATTTCTATCTCAAAAACACGTCAACATTCAATAAAGAACACACTGACTGAATTAGATGGGTGAGATGGGTCACAAATTTCCCATGTGTATAAACTGCCCGCAAAGTCTATCACAAGAAGGCTTGAGTTACAAATACTACACACGCTTGGTTTATTAAATATAAACTGTATAATATTTAGTCACAATTTCAACAAAAAACCTAAATTCTCAGAAATCGCGCAAAAAATGTAGCAAAAACGTCTTTCCTGAAAATTATATACTCCGCGTCACGTGACAGCTGTTCATGCTAATCGGAAGCCAGTTCTCGACGCCATTATACAAACACAATCTAGCTGCAGTTTGAAAACCAAAGTCGCCAAAATGGCGGACTTGGAAGCGGTTTTAGCTGATGTTTCTTACTTGATGGCCATGGAGAAATCGAAGTCCACTCCGGCGGCAAGAGCCAGTAAGAAAATCGTGTTGCCTGACCCTTCGTAAGTCGAGATATCGTTTGCTTTTCTGTGCTCATAGCTCAATCGATTTACCAGTTTTATATGCTGTGTCTTGTTGCAAAATTAATAATCGAATTTTGTTTTAGAGTATACCACGTTATGCACAAGTACTTTGACGACAATTCTCAGTTAGAGTTTGAGTATATATTCGAACAAACCATAGGTAAGTCTCTTGTACATTTGCGGGTATAGTTGTGAAAATGTATTGTATATCTTAGTAATATACCGGTGTCTGATAATGTACACAATGTCTCATTGCCTTTCGTTGTTTATAGCACCTTAGACGGCCTTTCATTTGTCTAGTTATACGAAACAGCTGCTATTATAATATGGCTGCCCTACTAGCCCTTCTTTAACAGGATTTATTTCGCTATTGACCCGTGTTATATTTCTCATTTAGGTTATCTGTTGTTTAAAGAGTTCGGTGAAACTCAATGTGATGAGCCCGTGCCGCAACTTGCATTTTACGAAGCGGTAAGAGCACTTTGCGAGCGATCTATTGTAAAACGATGGCCCGTAAACTTTCATTGTCTTGCTCACAGCATCGAGGCGATCATGTCGTAGACATCAACATTGGGCTACCGCCTTGTCAACGCAAATTGACACTGTAAAGCTTGTTATTAAATATTCTTGCCCTGTTTTATCTCATCTTTAAACATTGCTTTATATACGGAACCGATTATACTAAAATCGTACACAGTGTCAGAGTAGATATGAAACCGTGAATAGATTCTCTAGCTCCTGAATTGGTTCACAGGAAGCAGACGTTGTAATTTGTACTTAAAATCACTCGTATCATCGTTCCATCTTTATATCGTCCATATTTTCACTTCCCGGGCGTTTTCATCGGATACAGTATTCAGGAAAAAAATATAAAGCAAAAATGTTCGAAAACTAATTTGTTACATTCTATGTCACAATTATACTGTATACTGAAAGACGGGTGGGTGTTATAAACTAAAGTGCGTTTTATAAAACCGTTTGTCCGTGTCGCCAAAACACTGTTTACATTTTGCTCGCTACGTGACTTTTAAGCTAGGTTGGGACAGGAAGTGTTCTCAGAGTTTGAAATTTAGTTTATCTGTTCTTGTATTTATAAATGATGGACCAGCCCGAGAATACTCTTAGTTCGACCATCAATAATTTGCTTGCTCTCGAGAATACTAGAAAATCAAAATATGCGACAAAAGGCACTTGTGAACGCGAGCTCTGTGAAAACCGAATGTAATCTCGCATGCCTTTTGCCGGCAATAGCTCATTTCAATAATAATCAGTTTTGATGTAATTGCCTTTCGTTTTTTTTTTTTGCTTCTTTGAGCCCTTAGCTACAGCCCGTCAAAATTCAGGCATATGGTCAGTTTACAATCGTATGTCTACAAAACGCGCGAAAATGAAGTAGTTTCGACAATGTCCTATCTACCCAACCGTCCCTTTGCAAACAAATCAATAGTTATTAGAATGTTTGCTTGCATCGTTTCAACCGTTAAAAGATAGCCTCTGTCTTATATCAACTTGAAAACACTAATATACTAACATTACTGCCTTTTTTTTTTGGGGGGGGGGCTAAAATAAAAATAAATTATAAATATACTTTACACAGACAAAATTATGAATTGGGCTTGGCCCAATATCGCTAAAAATGATCAGTTTTTAAACGGCTGTTCAAAGCCTGTACATATTTTTCATATGTTCTGCATATTAATTAATAATTCTGCACTAATGGCTTCTTATTGAATAGCTAGCTTCTTATTGAATAGCTAGGCTTGATTAATTCTCAGGCTTTTAATAACAGAGCAAGAAAAAATATGCCTAAATTTACAATATTTTTACAATCTGTATAAAAAAAGAAAGAATTTTTAGGCCAGGCCTGAAATATTGATTATTCGAAACCTTTGATTTACAAACTTTATACATAATGTAACAATCAAAGTTGCTATTCCAAATTCAGAATGCTGTTTCAGGAAATGGTCTTGACACATTAAATGCTGAAGTGTGCTGATTAGTTTCCAATGTCCAATGACATGGAAAAAGTTTAATAACCAAGCCTCTAATGACTTTACAGAGGTCTAATATTGCCAGTGTTATTTAGGTTGTACAATTCTGAAATGTAAATTAACTTGACAAACTATTAAAATGTGTTAAGAAAGTCTGTCTTAGCTAAAGCCTGTCCTGCCAGCAAAATCCAGTGCCCTTTGATCTATTGAACTAAAAAAATTGTACTATAGTGAGGCCCACCAAGGGTGTAACCCAGGTCGCTTGTCACTAATTTTGTAGAGCTGCTTTGTCGCTTGTTTTATTGTAATAAATGTTGCTGTCACTTTTGATCCATAACACAAATCGCAATTTGTCACTTTTTCCCAGTCAGTAGCTGTCGTTTGTCACTCTTTTTTAGATAGTCTGTCACCTCTCTTTAAGCAATGTCGCCTGTCAGTCATAACCCCTTGGTGGGCCTCTACTGTATTTGTAAAATACTGAAATATTTTGACTCCCCTACTCAATTTGAATGCAGCAAACATTTTTGGTTATGTTTTATGAAATAAGGCACAAACGTTTTAAATTTGTTTAAATAAATCTCCTTAGTTATTGTTGCTATGTTATATTGTCCAATTGTCTGTTGCCAACTGAAATCATTATAATAATTTATTATATACACTTGCTTGTGTTATATTTAGCCCAGACTATATTGCAATATTATTTTCTTGATGTGTTTATATATGTATTTATATATTTTTCCTTTGTTAAACCTGAGCTAATCTGCTTGCAGTCAACAGCTGAGCCGGTCTGGCCTGTTTAACAATGCAGCCTTGTAAACAACTTGAATTTTTACTTGTATTTACATGAGAAAATTTCTTTCAGCTTGCCAGGATGATATTTTGACAGTTTCTGACAAAATAGTTTGTGGTGTCTCATTGTATTTTTTTATAATGATTCCTGAGTCAGCGTGACCATTAATGCGTTTTTGTATGGGGAAATGTTCATCTTAGCTGCCAAGATCTTTCCTGCTTCAAGTGAGATTTTGGCAACTGATGTCCATACTAAATTAATAAAATATAAAGTAATTTCTACTATAAAAATAGTAATTGGACTGCAAGACCTCACTGCTGTTGTCTTGAGATCAAGTTGCCATGCTAAATGGAACAGACTGGGTTCCATACATGGGCGTACGGGACCAGTCATATTTGGGGGGGAGGCACAGTATATTTTGCCCAAAGAAGCAAGCTTAACATTTTAAGGGGGGGGGAGGTCACTAAAATATTTTGTTGGGACAGACCAAAAAAAAATTTTCGGAACATACCAAAACAAATTTTCCAGACATACCCAAAAACTTGCCAGGAAACATATGAAAATTTTGGCGGACATAAAAAAATTTTCCCTAACATCACGTAATTTTTGCAACTATACAAAAATTTTTTCACTGCATATCATGTTTTTCCGAAATTTTTATGTTTTGCCTGAATGTCGCATTGATTTTTGCCCGACCGCAGAAATTTTTGGGGGGCACATGCCCTCCCAGCTCCCCGGCCCAGCCTATGGTTCCATATAAACAGCCCCCAAGAGACAACAAATCCTTTTGATTTGTTCAGATCAAAGAGTACATGAAGCTGCAGACGGTTGAAGAAAGGTTGACAAAAGCAAAGGAGATTTTTGATGATTTCATCATGAAAGAACTGCTCTCTTGTTCTCATGTAAGTTTGATTCAAATTATTGAAGCTTACAAAGTCAAAATTTCCCTATGGGGGGGGGGGGAGTTGAAGCCTCCCTACTGCATATGCATATCACAATGCATCAGCCACAAATTCTGTTGGATCCACATCATCTGCCCCAATATAGGATCCCTCTGTTAATTCCCCCACAACACACACTCATCCAAAGGTAGATCTGGTAGCTTGACATTTTATAAGATTTCTATTATTGATTTTGCGTGGGACATACCCTCTCTCCTCCACAGAGGCTTTGAGTTGCTATTAAAATGTATGTGCTAGATAGTAATGTTAGAGAGATATGCACTCCCCCCCCCTGGCACTCTCCTTGCCCGTGCTCCGAATTTTAGCGGTTTCCTCGTTACATATTACCGTCTAGTGCATAAGTCTCTAACATCACCGTCTAGTGCATTTATTTTAATAGCAACTCAAAGCCTCTGTGGAGGAGAGAGGGGCATACCCCTCTTACAGTGTCAATGAGCTCCACCCCCCTTCCTTCCCAAAGGCGGCATCCACTGTACAAAGCAAAATGTCCTTGATACATGAGGATTTTTACGGCAGCATTTGTTCGTGTCTCTCATTGCATTTTACAAGGGTATCCTCCTCAAATGCAAAAGGATGAATTCCTTCCCCTTTGCCAGATGAGTCCAGATCAACCCTCCATGCCTTTGATGTAAAAATTGAAATGTTTTTTTTTTTGCAACAGAATTTCAGCCTGAACTCACTGGAGCATGTAAAAAACTTGCTTTCTAAAGGACAAGCACCAGCAAACCTTTTTGAGGTAAGCCGGTGTACAAGGCTTGTAGTTCCTAGAAATGGGATATGAGAAATTTCCAGTATTGGAAAACCGGTTTTTAATCATTGTTTAATTTACGTTATTTCTTTTCAGCCTTACACAGTCGAAATAAAAAATAGTCTTTGTGGTTCAATATTTAAAAAGTTTCTGAAGAGGTAATGGTAACATCATGGATAATAAAATAAATTGGTAGGACTCTAGCTGACGTTGCAGTCTAAACCTAGTTAAAATCTGTGACGTCACACGTATTGCCAAAGTTCTTGGCTTTTTTGTTGTTTCGCTATATTTCCGCTTTAAAAGAGTAATATTGAAGCATAAACTGGTCTAATTGTTTTAAAAACATGCCCAAGCCATGACAAAATATTTAAGGTAAATGTTTTTTTTTGTCTTTGTTTTGTATTTTTTTACATTTGCACCTACGAAATTGGCGTCACCAATTTTAACGAAATTTGGGATGCATTTTTCACTGTTTAGTGCTTGAAATATTTGCTAAAATTGACTGGAAATACTTAGAGATTTCATCGTAGAATGGCGTAGTTATATTTATTTGCTCTTTGACTAAAATGTTAGCTGTATTATTGCTAAACATGCCGTTTTTGAGAATTTGGTTTGCAACCAGGTTTCAACATCCAACCACGCCATCATCCCATTGAAAACATTAGGTCACGTCAGCTAGTGTCCTATCCATTTATTTTATTATCCATGGTAACATCAATTTTTACATGATGCGTTGTTGTGTCAATTTTCTTTTTGACCACCGAGTGAACTTATGATATTTTACTCTTCAGTGACAGATTTATTCGCTACACACAGTGGAAAAATGTGGAATTCAATCTAAATGTAAGTTTGTAAGCTATTGCTGTACAATCCTATATTATGCACCCCTTTTCTACCAAGCCTCTGGGAGCTGCTTTTAATTAGCCTTTCTCATGCCGCCATTTTTGGGTGGCATTTGAGCCGAAGTCTACAAGATAAGTCCACATAACGGTGACTTCTTATAATTTTTTTGACGAATGATGGTAAATTTGCTTTGTAAATGGTTAGTTTATTTTGAAAAATTACTTTTCACATTGTTTTAATTGTCTGCATTGGTTAACGAGAATTGGATGCCACCCAAAAATGGCGGATATTCATCATCGTGAGAAAGGCTAATGTATTCATTTTCCCGAAGAGTTTTGTTAACCTGCATTTCTTACTGCATTGCAGCTAAATTCATAAGCGCCCCCCCCCCCATCTCTCTATTTATCCCTCTCTCCAATAAACTTTTCCCCATCTCCAAATAACTTCCATCTCCGATAAGACGATAGCTCTATCTCCAACAAGCCCCCATCTCTAATAGTGCCACTCCCATTATATTACATTATTATTCACCTCACTCCCCATTGGGGCTTTTTAGTGACTGATTACATCAAGTATTACGCTCATGTTACTTACACGGCAAAAAAACGCAGAGCCCGCTGCTCAACAGGATTGAACAATGTTTTGCTGCCCACGTTGTTCACACTTTCAACAATATTGAACAATATTGTTGAGCCTGAATGGGGTGTAACAATATTGTTCAATATTGTTGACAACTGTGAACAATGTGGGCAGCAAAACATTGTTCAATCCTGTTTTCATAAATATTGCATCAACCTGAGCGTTTTTACGCGACACGTAAAAATTGAGAAAATCAACAACTTGTTCCAGGTTGATATCAACAGGTGTAAACAAGGTTGTGCGGCCCACTACGAACAGTATTGTCAACATGTTGTTACAGCATTGTTCAACTGTAACAACTTGGAACAACATGGTTGACAACTTGTTCATAGTTGACCGCACAACATTGTTCATGCCTGTCGATATCAACTTGGAACAACCTGTGCATTTTTGGCCGTGTAGACTATTTATCTTTACAACAATTGAGATATTACTTTCCTAATTGTGTTTATCCTAACCCACCCCACCAACTTGCCCTGTGGGAGGAAACCGTATCTCCAATAAGCCCCCCTCTCGAATAGCCTCCACCAATTTGGCTCTATTTTAATTTGTCTGCACCAGAAAAATTTACTTTCAAGGGGAAAATGCTGGATATTAGTGGGCTAATTAAACTATTTTCTATTTAAAAATTTTAGCTTGTGATGAACGATTTCAGCGTGCACAGAATTATTGGCAGGGGTGGTTTTGGCGAGGTTTATGGATGCAGGAAAGCTGATACGGGGAAAATGTGCGTAGATCTGGTGGTATTAAGTGATTGTTTGGTTGTCTGATTATAGTTTCACTTCAGTCACATGTGAGAAGAGTGCTTCCAACTTTATTCTACCAAACACCTCTCCATGAGGAACTCTGGTTTTCCTCTGTGATAACACTGGAACGTACAATAAATGGTGGCAGTTACTCGACCTCTAGACGGTTCAGAAATGATAGTTTAGAACTGACAGAGCTACCTAATTTATGATATTTGCTGTTTTGGTGTAATGTACTCAGGTGAATAAGATGCTTGTGTGATGTTACTCTGAGTGTATATCAGGCTTGAAAAATATGCCTGGCCACGGTGGGAATCGAACCTACGACCATTGGAATACTAGCCCAATGTTCTGCCAACTGAGCTACGCGGCCAGGTCGCACTCAGAGTAACATCACACAAGCATCTTATTCACCTGAGTACATTACACCAACACAGCAAATATCATGATTATTAGATTAAACTGATATCGAAGGAAGTAGACTCAGTTCCGAAATATCGCATACTCGAACCGACCTGACCACGTAGCTCAGTTGGCAGAGCATTGGGCTAGTATTCCAGAGGTCGTAGGTTCGATTCCCACCGTGGCCAGGCATATTTTTCAAGCCTGCCTGGTGTGAATATACACTCAGAGTAACATCACACAAGCAGCTATCTAGTTTAGTTTAGGTTTTCTCCCGTGGTAACACTGGAGAGATGATCCTTACTGGACCTCTAGGATGAGAACAGTTTATAACTGATAGAACGATCATTCAGGGCAGAAAAAATAATTTTCTTCCTGGGAGCACAACCTGGAGACAAAAATTTCCTGCAGACCAACGGAGTATTTTTGTGCTAAATCTGCATGTGCATAAACATATAGTGCTCTAGCTGACCATGGTTTTAAATTCAAGGAATAACGTCTGCCAACCATATGTTGTTGCGCCCATAGTGGGACATATGGGTGTTAAGGTTTCCTTCAAATTTTCAATACCAAATCTTCATTCAAACAAATATCCTGCAGCTGTTTAACATTTCCTGCGAGCAGTGCTTGCGTGCTCGTCAATTTTTTCCAGCCCTGAAGCTGCATAAATAAATATGCTTGATTATGGTTTTGCAAATGCTTCCAAATATAGGTACGCAATGAAATGTTTGGACAAGAAACGTATCAAACTAAAGCAAGGAGAGACGCTTGCCTTGAATGAAAGGATAATGCTGTCCCATGTAAGAATGAATTTTGTATACAGATGGTTGATGGTGTCACTGAGCCACAGAATAAGGCACACAGAAGGGCCACCCTGGCCGCCATCTTCCTAGCCAGTCGATTACATTTTCTGGCCAATAAACGCGCTGTATTGGCTGGAGGCCCCGCCTTCTGGCCAGTCAATTGCACATTTTTGCATAGAAAAATGGTGACACGTTGCACCGCTGAGTGGCCCTTCTGGTAACGCCATATTTACAGCCATATAAGCAAAACTTACTGAACTTCAGACATCATTTTTTCTTTGGCGTATCATCTAAAATCTCTTCATTTTAGCATTATTTACAGATAAAACACTAAATATACTTTTTTCAGTTTGTTTTCCGATTGAGAAACGTATCGAAAAATAAAAATTTTGAATTTAGTCATAACCTCAAGTGGAATATTATACGAATTAGTTTTGAGCGCGTGTTACGTAACATACAAAAATCTCCTCTTAATGAATAGACAACTTGCATGTTAGACAAATTTTTTATCTAACCGATCTAGGCAAAAAAAAAGTAAATTCCCGTTTATAAGAACTTATTAAAATTAGTAAACTTGCAAAATTTGGTTGCGAAATGTTGTAAAGCTTGGAAAATATAGCCTTGCAAAGTTTGCATATTTTCAGTATATTTGTATTACGTGCGGAAATTGTTACCATTTTTGAGCCGAAAATGGTAACAATTTCCATTCGTAATACAAATATACTGAAAATATGCAAACTTTACAAGGCTATATTTTCCAAGCTTTACAACATTTCGCAGCCAAATTTTGCACTTTTACTAATTTCAGTATGTTCTTTTTAGCTGTGGTGTTTGATTCCCTTTTCTATGCTTAGATTAAAATTTAGTCTAACATGCAAGTTGTCTTAAAGGGTACTTGACACAGAGATGAATTGGCTATCACTGTTTCAATTTCACAGAAAAACTTTCTTACGAAGTGTAGACCCTAAGCAACCAAAAAATCTCACATTTTCACTTTGATCTATCATTGAAACTCACCTCTACTGAAACCCACCAATGATGCGTTCCTCTTCTTCCCTCCTCTCGTTCCTAGTCTTCATTTAAATCCTACAACTCTCTAACTGCTTTTCGTTCAGGTGAACAGTCCCTTCATTGTATGTATGACCTACGCTTTTCACACGGCGGATAAATTGTGTTTTGTTCTGGATCTCATGAATGGTAAGAAGAAACATAAACGTGAATTCGAGCATGGATGAATGAATGAATCCCTGTGTGAACCGTACGTATTTGTGTTCGGTTCCGAATTAGTCCGGTGTCAGTCGTCGGGTTTATATTGCACCACTCCACCAGTCTGTAATAGACAATTCCTATTATAGACTAATTTTTTGTCTTGGAAAAAAGTATATTCCCAGAAAGAGCATACTAAAATGAGTAAAATTGCAAAGTTTGGTTGCGAAATGTTGTAAAGTGCGGAAGATATATTTGGTTGCGGAAAATATAAAAATATGCGTGCGGAAATTGGCAATTCCTACCACATTTGGGCCAAAAATGGTAGCAATTTCCGCACGCAATACAAAAGTATACAAAATTTGCAAATTTTGCAAGGCTATATTTTCTGCATTTTACAACATTTCACAACCAAACTTTGCAATTTTACTCATTTTAGTATGTTCTTTCGAGCCGTGGTGACTTATTTGCATCTCCTTGCCTAGTTTTAAAATTAGTCTATAATGGGAATTGTCTATTAGTTTTTTTGTCTTTCCAGGTGGGGATCTCCATTATCATTTGTCACAACATGGTGTCTTCAAAGAAGACGAGGTTTGTAAAATACAGTGAACGTTGTGCGTTAGTAAGAATATCACGATAATATGGCTTGGAAACAATGTTTCCAGGTTTACCCACCCTCAGGGAAACATGGCTAGGAAACAGTATTTCCTAGTCTAATGGACCTATTCCCTAATGAACAAAATTTTGATCTAGACAAGTCTAGACAAACATTTCGCCACAGCTTGAAAGAGCGTCACAAAATTAGTAATATTTCGACGTTTCGTTGCGAAATGTAAAATGTGGATAATATAGCACTGCGATGTTTGCCGTTTTCAGTCATTTTGTATTACGCACGGAAAATTGATTCCGCTTTCTGTGAAAGGTATCAATTTCCCGTACGTAGTACAAAATGACTGAACTTCGCAGGGCTATATTATCCGCATTTTACAACATTTCGCAACGAAACTTCGAAATATTACTAATTTTGTGATCCTCTTTCAAGCCGTGATAAAATATTTGTCTAGACTTGTCTAGATCAAAATTTTGGTCATTACTACATTAGGTATAAATAGGGTCCATTAGCCATCTTAGGAAAATCTGGCTAGGAAAGAATGTTTCCTGGGCAGTCTATACCTTCAGAAAACAGGGCCACGATATATTGTTGCCTGGTTTGGTTCACCTTCAGAAAACACGGCTAGGAAACGATATTTCAGCAACAATGTTTGTTAGCTTGCCCATAGCTTTAAGCTTAAGCGTCATATATGTTTGCGTTTATTTCAACAGGTGCAGTTTTATGCGTGTGAAATAGTTCTTGGTTTGCAACACATGCATAGCAAGTGCATATGTTACAGAGACTTGAAGGTACGTCAATTATGATGCACACTGGGAAAAATATCGAGTAAAACTCGAGCTAGAAATGATATTGTGTCTTTATTTTTACAAGGAGTGATAAAACTCAGGGTCTGAAAAAACAGTTGTGATAAACTATTGTGGCTTTATATTCATAATAAGAAATCGTCGTGCTGATGGGGATACAACTACATACGTAAAAACCTCACAACTTGTCAACAAGATGTGTTCACAACAGACTTGTAGCAAGCTTGTCAACAAGTTGTAACAATGCTGTTATTTTATCAAGTTGTTACAAGGTTGTCACTCACAACTTGTCAACAAGATGCGTTCGCAACAGACTTGTAGCAAGCTTGTCAACAAGTTGTAACAATGCTGTTATTTTATCAAGTAGCAACAAGCTTGTCACTCACAACTTGTTGACAACATTGACGAATTGCAGGACGATAACAAGTTGTTGGAACAACTTGTAACAAGTCTGTTGAGCTCAACAACCTTGTAGCAAGTTGTCAACAAGCTCGAAACAAGCAGTGTAAACACATCCTGTTGGCAAGTTGTTGGAACAGCATTGCTACAAGTCTGCTGTAGCTTTGTTACAACTTGTGCGTTTTTACGTGTGTACTTGAGAAATAGAAGGAGAACTTCGACGTTTCGAGTGAGGGCCCTTCGTCTCGAGAAGTTCTCCTTGTATTTTTCGGGTAGTTGTATCAATATCTGCAGCTTTCTTAATGTCCCATAAATATGCCGCGTAACATGACATATTTGATGCCCACTGGAAACTCGATGTCCACTGGAACATCAAAGCCATTGGACATCGACTTTCCATTGGATATCAATTGCAGTTCACCTCCAAAGCATGGCATAGCTGATATATTATTGGCACTACGTCAAGATGATATTCATGATATTAGCCTGATTTGTACTGCACGCAGAATATCCGACACGACACATCATGTGTCAGATATTCTGTCAGATGTATCCGTCAGATGTATCGATCATATGTCAGACGCATCATCGGTCAGATGTATCCGTCAGATGTATCGATCATATGTTAGACGCATCATCGGTCAGATGTATCCGTCAGATGTATTGATCATATGTCAGACGCATCGTCGGTCAGGTGTATCCGTCAGATGTATCGATCATATGTCAGACGCATCATCGGTCAGATGTATCCGTCGTATATATTATAACCATCAGACGAATCGCTCGTCTTTATTTTTACGGGTCATTATTAATCCAACACTTAATCCATTTTTAGCCTGCAAACATTTTGCTGGACGAGCATGGTCACGTGAGGATATCAGATTTGGGCTTAGCGTGTGACTTTAGCAAGAAAAAGCCTCATGCGAGTGTGTAAGTACGACGCCATTTAACCGTAATTTAGTACGACGCCAAGTAAACTGGCAACCTCTACGTACTTTTTCTGAGTGTGTTGTTGGCACGTTGTTGGGACCGGATCTGTCTTGTCTGGATCAGCAGCTAGGAGTTTTCTTCTCTGAAGTGGAATGGAATGGAAAAACTTTATTTAAACAGGGTGGCCCTTTCAGCACGAAGGCTGGTATCCATAGGAGCCCTGTGTCTAGATATAAGCTATTTATAGGAATTACATTTTAAGGTATGATAAATAAAAGTACAAAATATTGTCGTAATCAGTCCCGTCACTTCCATGTTCCACATCAATAAGAAAGCTCATTACACACAATTCGTACGAGACGTGCGAAAGTGTGAATGGACTCAGCCTTCATCACGTGATCAGGGAGCATATTATAAACCTGCACCCCACTGAAGATAGCCTGCGAACAGGCTCTCAAGCTGAATTGAGAGCCTGCATCGATGACTAATGAATTTGAATATCTGCCCCGTAACGTTCGTTTTTCCAAATATGGAATGTCTATCCTTATATGGTGTTGTTTACAACTTTCGTGCAAACTAAATTTAGACCATTCAAACTAAATTTAGACCGTACAGTTTATACTGTTTTTCGAAATATAAGATATTGAAGCAAAAGTTTAAATGTTTTAAATACTGTTTTCTCAAAACAGAACATTTCGTGCTTTGAGATAAGATGGCCAAGACCAATTTGATCAGTTAATGTGTTTTTTATGCATAGTGCTTAGCAGTTGACATATATAGAGCTCAGCGGAATAATATAAATTATAGCATCTGACCAATGAGAATTTCGCGTCACGATTTGAGACGCAGATATTCAAATTCATTAGTCATCGATGCAGGCTCTCAATTCAGCTTGAGAGCCTGTTCGCAGGCTACACTGAAGATAAAAGTATTTTTTCCAAAATTATATTTAACTTTGGGAAGTATTAGCCTATTTTTGTGTCTAGTATTGTAGCTATGTACATTACTAAATTTCTTAAAATAATTTAAAAAATAATTCGGGACTAAAGAATGTAGACATTTGTAAACTAATATAGCTTTATAGTAAGAGCGTCTACAGTTCAATGAAGACCATTTTAATTTTTCCATCGCTTCGGATGATCTTTCACTCAGTGTTATAATTCTTGCGGTGCGATGTTGCAATCGCTGTAATCTGTCCTCGTCTTGTTGCAGAAGGCTACTCCAGGTAATGTCACAGTAATCGAACACAGGCAGGATAATACCGTTGTAAACATGTATCGCTGCTTTCTCCGTTAGAAATGTTCTAATACGCCGTAAGACATTAACTCGTACTGCAACCTTTTTGTATACATGATCCGCTTGATCTTTCCACGTCATATGACTATCGAATACTACACCTAAGTACTTAAAAGTGATAACACTTTCGATACATGACCCGAAGAAGTTCACGGTAAGAGCTCTGTTTCGTTCACCGTGCCTCTGTGAGCAGAACAAAATACACTTGGTTTTGTTGATATTCAGCACCAGGTAATTATCTTTCAACCACTCAGATAAGCAATTTAAATCTTCATTGATGTTATCATTCACCACATCAACCGTCGAGGCCGCAAAGTATATTGCTGCATCGTCTGCATACATACTGACTGAGCAGCTTCGCATACAAGATGATAAATCATTGATGTAAATGATAAATAATAACGGGCCAAGAATTGACCCTTGCGGGACCCCACAAGCGATATCCAGCTCTTCAGATCTATGCGAATCAATAGTTACAAACTGCTTCCTTGCGCAGAAGTAATCCTTAAACCATGATAGACTTTCATTGGGTAAGTTTTGAAATAAACAGACGTGCAGAAATACATAAACTAAAACAGCAGGTTAAAGTTTAACCCAGGGTTAGCGCTAATCCAGCTTTGAACAACCGGCCCCTGGAGTAAACCTGGTGTATTTGGTAGAGTCAAACTGGAAGCACCTTTCTCATATGTAACTGAGGTGAAAATTATAATCAGACAACTGTATATTGCAGGAATCAAACTTCGGCCGCGGAAGTGAAAGACAGATGCACTTGATGGATCTCTAGGTTTTCACCTGTAGTGGACCAACAAGAGATGATCGTTACTGGAGCTCTAGAGAGCAGTTTCAGTCAAACCGGATGTTCTCTTGCGAGCAACATTGCTATATTGTCCCACAATATTGCAATTTTATAGGCAGATTGCTCTGAGCAATTTGCAAGCGACGCGAAATTCACAAACGATTCAAAGCCTCTGGTTGGACTATAAGAAGAAGGGAAGATTCAATCCAGGTGCTCAGACTATTTGATTGGCTTCGTTTTTGCTAATAGTCCAATCAGATTGGCTTCCTTTTTGCTGATAGTCCAATCTTTTGTGAATTTTAACTTCCAATTTGTTCGCGTTCCAATTTCTGCCTATGTTGCCCGCAAGAGAACATCCGGTTTGACTGTAAACCTGACAGAGCTGTCCAGTGTAAATATTATAACTTAGTGGCATTTACACTTCTATTTTGTTTTGTTTTCAGCGGGACTCACGGTTACATGGCGCCAGAAGTTTTAAAAAAGGGCGTGGCATACGACTCGTCCGCTGACTGGTTTTCATTGGGTTGTATGTTGTATAAACTACTAGTAGGGTAGGTATATATTCCTGTATTATTCATATATTCGTGCATTATTTTTACTTTTTTAGTATTGATTTTAGTGATCATTAATGTTCCATGTCTCAATTAATAGGCATAGTCCCTTTCGACAACACAAGATCAAAGATAAACATGAAATAGACAGATTAACTTTGACGATGGTAATTCTAGTTACTTGCTCGATTAATACACCCTTCTGGAAAGCATTTCACTTTGGCTATAGAGCCTCGTTTTCATGTATGTGACATTAGCCAAAGACCAACGTCTCAATCGTGAAAACGAGGCTTTATAACATGGTGCCGTACTTTCCGAAGAATATAATAGGGAGTTTAATAGACACCTTAAGATTGACGTTTACGGCAAACGTCAAACCGCTAGCGAAGTTTTTGATTTTACAACTTTATTATAATAGTTTTTCCACCAGATTCCACCAGTAAATTAAGATTTAGCGTTTGAAGTTTACGTTTGGCGTATAAATTTCATGCTTTAACGACGACAAGCCCTGGTAGCAGTTCAAGCATGAAATTTATACGCCAAACGTCAACTTCAAACGACAAATCTTAATTTACTGCTTTGGTGAATACATGACTAGTGGTTAATTTGCTTTCTTGAATCATTGCTAAAGAGCAGAAGTTTAATAATTGCTTAACATATTTCAAAACTGGTGTAAAAGCTATTATATAATAGAGTTGTAGGCCTAAAATAAAAAACTTCGCTAGCGGTTTGACGTTTGCTGTGAACGTCAATCATAAGGTGTCTAATGTTTACGTTTCCGGGAACGGCAAACAACAGGTTCGAACTTTCTTGGCAAAATTTTCGTTAAACGTTTTCGTTTCATATTTTCTTTCTTGCGTCGAAAGAATAATTATGTATTTCAGTTTTAAAACAGCAAGTTCATTTGCTCTTTATTGCCTGATACCGTAAAAAATTTCTTTGCCTGGCGTTCGACGTATAAACCAATGATAAAAAGTATCTCAAATAAACAACCAAACATTATCATAGAAAACAAACCAATTAAACAAGTATATGATTGCAAAACTCTTGGAGTGACTGTTGACCAGCATTTGTCTTGGAAGAATAATACTGAAACAATTTGCAAGAAAATAACATCCGGGATATCAGCTCTTCGTCAAATAAAAGAATTTGTTGAGAAAGATACACTTGTCTCTGTGTATAATTCTATTGTCCGCCCATACTTTACATATTGCTGTGAAGTATGGGATGTGTTTGGTGAAACACAATCAAAACGCCTCCAAAAGCTCCAAAACAGAGCTGCTCGAATCATAATGAATATGAGCAATGATGTAGATCATCTGGTTGCTTTAGATGCTTTAGACTGGAAGCCACTTAAAACGGAAAGAATAAAGGCTAAGTCAAAACTGATGTTTAAATTGTTGAATAAAATGGGTCCTAAATCACTTACTGATTTATTTACTTTCAAAAGTGAAATGACAAATTATAAACTTCGAGATGTGGAAAGTACTCTTTGCTTACCACAGCCGCGTACAAATAGCTTGAAAAAAAGTTTCATGTTTGACGGGGCACACATTTGGAATTCTTTACCAACCGAAATTAGAGAGAGCAACTCCATCATGTCCTTTGAAACTAAAATCGCTACTCACATTTTTGAATAGCATTATTATTGTTATACTTATATAATTATGTATATATATATATATATATATATATATATATATATATATATATATATATATATATATATATATATATATATATATATATATATATATATATATATATATATATATATATATATATATATATCTTACTGTATGTAATATCTTACTATATACTATATCTTTGTAATTTTATTATTTTACACGCCCCTTGTGGAAATCAGCCTAGGTTGACAATGGTTAGCGTGTTTAAATAAAAGTTTCTATCTATCTATCTATCTATCTATCTATCTATCTATCTATCTATCTATCTATCTATCTATCCATAACGCGAAACTTAAACTCTTTATCTTTTACATTTGAAATTTCCATCTATAAAACCTTTTAACAGTTGTTTGTTTTTCATTTTCTCATTCTTGACAGGATGTGGAATATCCTGATCATTTCTCAAGTGACATGAAAAGTTTACTGCGTGGTCTTCTTCAGAGAGATGTTTACAGGCGTCTTGGCTGCAAGGCCAGAGGGTACGTATTTCTGCATTCATGGGGACGATCCATCCCGTCCATCGTTTAGCGAGGGCGGGAACGCGGCGCCGAACAAATGAACCAAATGTTGCAGAAGAAGAGCTGTCGTCTATCATCCATCGTATGAAAAATAATACAGTTTGAGGTTAACACAGGGTTAATGATTGAGAAAAGTTCTAGGACCCAATTGAAAGTAGCACTTGTCCCAGCTTGAAATGTGAGCGTTGTATACAAGACGTGATAATCTGTATTGTGCCGTTGTAAAAACAGCGACGGCAACGTCTAAAACTTCTGTAGTGGGATTTTAAATGTTCATTTCTGCTCATTTTCTTGCATTGCTCGTTTGCAATCGACGCCATCTTGGTTGATTTTCGTGGCAACTAAAAATCTATATTCTTCATTCTTTGTCGTATTGTGCCAGAAATCGTAAACTATCCATAATAACTATTTCGATGTAAACGGCTGGACAAAACTTTAAAATCAACCAAGATAGCGCCTAATTACACGTAGTGACGTCATGTCGTAGGTTCGATTCCCACCGTGGCCAGGCATATTTTTCAAGCTTGCCCCGTGTGGATACACACTCAGAGTAACATCACAAACATCATATTCACCTGAGTACATAACACCAATACACAAAAAAATCATGATATTATTAGCCGTCCTCGTTCCACTTTCGCCCGGCCTGTTGACGCTCTTTATAGCAGTAATTGTTTATAAATTTAAAAGTGTAAAATTCAAAACTGTTTTTTGTCACGTTCGCGTACTAGATAAAGCCTCGCTTAAGTTCGCTTTTGTCTTCTTCATACATCTGTTTCCCATGTTTATAGACGAATTATCAGACCAACTATCTTTTCTTTGCCCAAGTTCATCCAGACATCATCCGTCTCTAGTATTAATCCAGCCATAGTTGGAGAGTTTTGCGTTATTTCCATCTACAAAATCCTCCAACTATTATTGAATCGAGTGAGATGCTAACAGAATCTTGTTATTTAATCCGGCCCTTGCTTGATTGAAATTTTTATTATGAAATCTTGTTTCTTTTAGAGCGGATGAAGTGAAGGATCATGATTTTTTTAAAAACACTGATTGGCTGACAGTCGAGTTACTCAAGGTAACCTGAACCATGGCCTATCGAAGGGAAGATGACTGTGAAACTCATTAGAATAACAGTATCATTATCTATGTTAGTCAACATTTATTCATAAATGTGATCCTTCACCGTCACGTGTGTATTGTATTTTTGCCAAATCCACCAATAGCAGTTTCCAATTTCCCCTATTGTCCGAGTCACGGATAGGCAACTTTCCTAAAACATTGCTATTTGTTAGTTGGGCAAAAATACAATACACACGTGACGATGAAGAACCGGATTTATGAATAACGTTGACTAACATGGATACTGAGTTATATTGTTATTCTAATGAATTTCACAGCCATCTTAGGTGATAGGCTGATAGGCTATGCTTGAACAGACATCAGAAAGTAGTTGAGTTTCATGGTGATATACGTACAATTATCAGAAACTAATTTCACTAACATTTATCATTTCAGTTAAAACCTCCGTTAGTGCCTCCCAGGGGTGAGGTTAACGCCGCTGACGCGTTTGACATCGGCTCGTTTGACGAGGATGACGTCAAAGGGATCAAGCTCTCTGATAGTGACCAGGAAATCTACACAGCTTTTAATCACGTGAACTCTGAGAGATGGCAGCAAGAAATTGCAGGTATAAATATATCAAACTGTTTGTAACAAAATGATTCGTACCTTTCACCAGTGGTGGACACTCTTGGTGACAAAGGGAGAGTGCCTCCCCTCTCTCAATGAAATCTAAAAGCTTTTGAATGATAACTGAACAAATGGGTAACAAAGCTGTAACAATAGTTTTTCAACCATGAAATCATTGGCATGAAATTTAAGGCAAAAATCGTAGTTTAAAGAACTACGATTTCCAGATACAAAACGTGCTAATATGTTGGCAATCTCCCTCCCCTTCCCCTCTCCCCGCCTCCCCCCAATATGTCGCGAAGTATCGGCCACTGTCTATCGTCGGGGCCCCATTCCTGCAATATGCAGTGGTATGGTTTTCGTGCCAGTCGCATTCTTAAGGAGGACAATGTAGGAATGATAAAGCAGGTACTATCCAGTAGAAATAAAGTTTGTAGTTTTGATTGGAATACTTCTTATTTCAGAAACCGTATTCGAAGTTGTGAACCAAGAAAATGATAAATTAGACCAGAAACGAAAAAGTAAACTGGCAAATATTAATGGTCATGGTGAGTTATCTTCACTTTTCACACAAGGTCCATTTGTAATTCAGTCACAATTCCATATGGTTCAAAAGTTCATATGGTAAATTTTAACTCACTCGACTGAGACCCCACGGTCTGGCTCGTCCTTCACATAAACACTAAAACACGCAATGATTTTTACATGCATTAAGGCTGGCTTACACCATCAAAGTTTCTGTGATCACAGTAGGAACTTTGCTTGGGTAAATTCTAAGTTTTGAAGGATTTGCAAGAAATTTTTGAGGGAATTGATTCAGTGTTAAAGTGCGACTAACCCCAAATATAATTTTTGGTATGTGTAATATTTGGGTCATTCTGAGAAGAAATGTATTAAATGTATCTTTATAGTAAATAACCTCATCTTGATCAACTTTTTCACTGCCAAAGTTTCCGGATATGATGTTATTTGGTGAATTGCAAATTAGTTTTCTTTTGTTCGTTGCTCCAAAAATTCACCTAATGACATCATATCCGGAAACTTTGACAGTGAAAAAGTTCACCAAGATGGGATTTTTTATTATCAAGATGTATTACATTTCTTCTTCAAATGACCCAAATATTACACATACCAAAAATCATATTAGTGGTTAAGTCGCACTTTAATTAAACACTTTGTTAGTTCCCTCAAACATTTCTTACAAATCCTTCAAAATTTAGAATTTACCGATGCAAAATTCCCACTGTGATCACAGAAACGTTAATGGTATAAACCAGTCTTTAGTGAGTTCCATGTTCTTTCCCGCAGAAAGCGCTGAAGGCAGTGACCGTATACTGGAAGGTTATCTGTACAGGATGGGCGGACCTTTTCTACCTGGCTGGCAAAAAAAATATTTCTTACTTTATCCCAACAGGATAGAGTGGCGTGGAGAACAGGTAGGTTTTAGCCCGCGTTGTCACCGCGTCGAATTTAATGGTTTCATCATACTAAGGTTTTCAACATGTAATACAGTGCCTATCTGCCCCACCTAAAGAGTTCCTAAAATGTATTTTGTAGCAAAATGCAACGAACTTGTTGTGTTGGGAAGACGTGACTTCGCTGGACGAAACAAACGTTAAAGGATTCAAATGTGTAAGAATTGTAACTACTGATACTAAAGAACATTTATTACGAGCTGAGGTATGTTTCTTTTTTTTTGTGATATAAACTCGAACCGTCTTTGCCAGCGTAGGTAGTAACAATAACATTAATTATTATATGGCTTTTCAAAATTCTCTATTCTGATTGGTTGACAAGCGGTCCGTAAAAACCCATATCCGGACCGTGGTCCGTATTTTCCGTATCTGGACCGGTGTCCCGGATGTCGTTTATCTGGCGGGAAATTTTTGCTTTGCAAACAGAAAATTTTTTTGCCTTTTAAATTTCCAATTGTGCTTTACAGATAAAAATTTCAAACAACCAAATTGTTTTTGATTAAGCATGCATGCCTATCGTATATTGTTACCCAGTGAAACTGACGATAGCTGATTTAATTCGCGCGAAAAGCATATGCTCACAGACTCAGTTCAGCCATATAATAAACCGATTATTGACCTCGCTTGTTCGGTCTGTACTGTGAAATATCAGACCTCTGTTTTTTGCATGTTAACAAATTAATGAATTTTCAAAGCGATTCCCAGCAGCCTTTCGCGCTCGTATTCGGCTTTTTCGCTTTGCTCGTGGACAACCTTGATTGAAATAGCATATACTCACTTGGATTATCCACCAAACCCAGCATTCTAGTTCGACCAAGTGAAGTGCGAGAACACCTTTCAAGTTACTCGCTGTTGTGACATGTTTTCGACATCATACAAATGGTATTTGCGTGCATTTGCCCATTTCCTTTGTTGTTTCGTTCGTGAGCTTGAAAAGAAGAATTTCCTGGCCAGCAACTGCATATTTTTTTTCTCGCAGTCTCAAACAGAATACAATGAATGGTTGAAAGAATTAAACCGAAGTTACAACCACGCGTTGGAGATGATGCGAACAGGAGCGAAAATTATTGGAGGGCGACTGTCAACGCAGTCGAGCAAAGACGAAACAGCGTAACACCTCATTCATACACAACCACCATCTGAACTGCTTAACTTGCTTTTACTAACCAGTATTATAATGAGATCAGTGGAACAGGAACAGACAGGTACATAGCCTGCATGTGAGCGGTACACTCGTAAGAAAATGGAATGGAATAAAGAAACGCGCGAACACGAATAAGTGTCTCGTGGCACGTTACGGGATAGTTCGTGAAACGGGCAAAATGATATCTTGCGCAAATTGAAAATCTGCATAAGTTGCATAACGGAATGGCTCGCGTTGTCCAATCAGTAGAAAAATTCAGGAGTAAAGGTGGAGTTACACGAGCAACAAAATTGCTGCAAGTTGCAACAAAATCTGATTTCAACGCATGTTAAGTAGAAATGTCATCGCATGTTGCCTTGTGATTTGTACATTTATGTGTAAACATTTTCAATTAACATGCGTAGAAATCAGATTTTGTTGCAAGTTGCAGCAATTTTGTTGCTCGTGTAACTCCACCTTATTAGCACACTTGCATAGAAAGAAACAACGTAAATTTATGAGTGTTTCAGTAAGCAATACGAGGCAATACTTGGTGGTCAAGGTCAGACGAGTTAATAACACCTGTACAAGCAAACAACATCTCACCATTTTATTTATCCGCCATTGAATACAACACACTACACACATCTTGTAGCAAGTCTGCCAGCAACTCGTCAACAAGTTGTGTTCGCACTGCTTGTCCAAAATTGGCAACAAGTTTGGAACAAGCTGTTAACAACTTGTAACAACCTTGTTGGTATTATCAGACTTGTTGCAAGGTTGTTCCAACAAGTCCGATGGAGTCATGATATAACAATATTGTTACAACCTTGTGTCATCAACCTTGTAACATTCTTGTTGTATCATGACTGTATCAGACTTGTTAGAACAACCCTGTAACAAGTCTGATGATGCCATCAAGCTTGTTACAAGTTGTTAACAGCTTGTTCCAAACTTGTTACAACAACTAGGAACAAGCAGTGCGAACACAAGTTGTCGACAGCTTGTGAACAGATTTGTGAAAAGCATGAACATTATTTTCTCACTCTGAAAACTGCAGGTTGACCACCATCTGCAGCACGATAGTGCTTAGTGAAACACACGAATGTGGGACAACATAATGGTTAACTCTTAAACGAACTTCAGTAAAAATCGCACACATAAAAATCTCACAACTTATCAACAACATATGTTCGCAACAGGCTTGTAGCAAGCTTGGCAACAAGTTGTAACAATGCTGTTATTTTATGAAGTTGCTACAGGGTTGTCACTCACAACTTGTTGACAAATTGGTGAATTGCAGGACGATAACAAGTTGTTGGAACAACTTGTAACAAGTCTGTTGAGCTCAACAACCTTGTAGCAAGTTGTAACAATGCTGTTATTTTATCAAGTTGCTACAAGGTTGTCACTCACTTGTTGAATTGCAGGACGATAACAAGTTGTTCGAACAACTTGTAACAAATCTGTTGAGCTCAACAACCTTGTATCAAGTTGTTGTCAACCAAGCCGTTGACAACTTGTCAACAAGCTGGGAACAAGCAGTGCGAACACATCCTGTTGACAAGTTGTTGGAACAGCATTGCTACAAGTTTGCTGCAGGTTTGTTACAACTTGTCTGTTTTTACGTGTATAAAACGCACAAGTTGTTACATGTCTGCAAACAAGTTGTTACAAATTTGTTCGCAAGCTGTCGACAAGTTGTGTTCGCACTGCTTGTTCCAAGTTGTTGTAGCAAGTTTGGAACAAGTTATTACTGTAACAACTTGTAATAAGCTTGGTGGCATTATCAGACTTGTTACAAGGTTGTTCTAACAAGTCTGATACAGTCATGATATAACAAGAATATTACAAGGTTGACGTGATGACACAAGGTTGTCACAATATTGTTATATCATGACTGTATCGAACTTGTTGGAACAACCTTGCAACAAGTCTGATAATATCAACAAGGTTGTTACAAATTGTTAACAGCTTGTTACAAACTTGTTGACAACTTGGAACAAGCAGTGCGAACACAACTTGTCGACGGCTCGTTGACAGACGTGCTACAAGATGTGAGATTTTTGCGTGTGTATTAGAAATATTTAGCTTCATTCGCTTGCTACCATCACAGTTTATTTCTTAGTCTATAAACTGTGCTACCATGAACAGCTATACATTTGAAGTTGAGCACAATGTGTAGCAGGATACCTATTGGTGGGTTGCGATCAATCCCTGGAGATATATAAGACCTTTGCATGGCAGCCATGTTGGAGAAAAACATGCTCCGAATACACACGCAAAAATCTCACATAGTCAACAAGTCTGTCAACAAGTTGTGTTCGCACTGCTTGTCCCAAGTTGTCAACGAATTTGGAACAAGCTGTTAACAACTTGTAACAACCTTGTTGATATTATCAGACCTGTTACAGGATTGTTCCGACAAGTCCGATACAGTCATGATATAACAATATTGTTACAACCTTGTGTCGTCAACCTTGTAACATTCTTGTTATATCATGACTGTATCAGACTTGTTAGAATAACCTTGTAGCAAGTCTGATAATGCCATCAAACTTGTCACAAGCAGTTGTTAACAGCTTGTTCCAAACTTGTTACAACAACTGGCAACAAGCAGTGCGAACACAACTTGTTGACAGCTTGCGAACAGATTCGTGACAACTTGTTTTTACAACTTGTGCGTTTTTACGTGTGTACAATAGTTAAAGTTCCACAAAAATAGCGGCCATGACATCACGCGCAAACCAAAAATTGTAAAAACGTGACAGATAGCTGACCGTTCCATGCACCACATGTGTTGAGATAGTGTAAAAAGGTATATATTATTAAATTCTATCAAATTTCTTAGGAAAGTTATTAAATGTGCCTAAATTTTGGAAAACTGTAATATAGAAGCATATTAGAAGTGATAGATTTAAATGTCAGAAATTGATTTACTGTGTGCGTGTTTCAAATATGAAATGAATTGAAAAGTTTCCTTCTCTGCTTAAACTAACTTTATTTATAGTGGATAGCTCTATCAGTTCAAAACTGTTCTCCCTAGAGGTGCAGTAAGGATCATCTCTTATTGATCCAGTGTTACTATAGGAGGAAACATAAACTAAACTAACTTTATTTATACTGGATAGCTCTATCAGTTCTAAACTGTTCTCTCCAGAGGTCCAGTAAGGATCATCTCTTATTGATCCAGTGTTACTACAGGAGGAAACATAAACTAACTTTATTTATACTGGATATATAGCTCTATACCATGAAAACTGTGGATACCATGTTTTGGTATAGTGATGGTATTTAATGCTATTTTCTCTAGAAGAATAATGCAGTCAATATCTGCAAAATAAAGATAGTATTTTATTAAAGCTTTTCTACGATTTACAACAAATACATGCAAGGCAATAGCAGCAGTGTACAATGTAGCAAACTAGCAACTAGAATAATTTAATCGCCCAAATGTAACAATTATCTGTCCGTAACCAATAGCCCTGATACCCCGATATTATCAATCGATTGGCCAAAATAATCCTCAGATTCCCTAATACCGATACTTGGTGGAGTAGTCTTTAGGTGAAATGACCAACCCACGGCCTTTCCTCGCCCCTCGATAGACCGTCTCCACAATATCTATCATTTCTTGCTTATCTTCCAAAGCCCAGTTAATCTTATTGTTATTTCCAGTCCCCAAGTCAATCATGATGTGTTTATTCCTGTAGAAGAACATAACCGTACAGGGATCATACAATTCGTACATTTTATTGAAGTCTGGCACTTCACTGATGTCAACCACGTAAAATACTGCGAAGTTTTTAACTTTATCTGCAATTCCATATAGAATTTCGTCCATTTTCATACACTGTGGATCCCAATCGTGGCCAAAACGTATAACAACGGCTTTATCCTCCTCCACTAAGATCGCTTGATCCACTTGCCATCCATTGTGTAAATGCTGAAGTACATACGACATTTTGAAACTCGAAGAAACTCGCTTAAATTGATGTCTTGTTGAAGGGTTTCAAATCGTTTCTTTCCGACAGAAAACTCCGACAGAAATTACAGAGATCACTAATTAATGTTCCCAGGTATTGCTCTGCGTTATTATTTGTCTCTTAGAGTGGATAATTCGGCCAAAAATTGGCTTTATTCAACTCAAACGTTTCAAAAAAAATTTTTGTTTTATTTGTTTGGAAGTGAACGAAATATGAGCATGCGTAGCCTAGAGCATGCGCAAATCCAAGAGTCGTATCCAAGCTTCGGAAGTTCAAGAACTTCACGGCCAGAATTTTTGCATTTCACATTTCTGATTTATTTTGAATATTATACCAAATATTTTCGTAGATTTGAAGCGTTTTTGAAATTTAAACGTGAGTATATTGATAGTAGTTTGCATAAATTGTGTTTTTTTATTTGTATTTTGAATGTTTGCTCTGTAAAATGTAATTATTAACGAGTGTATTTATATCACATAACAAATTGACCAATGGGGGTAAATGGCGGGAAAATTTAAATGCCAAAATATGTACCATATATATCTTGTGGTAAATATAGTCGCACATATAGTTTAGTTACTGTTGACTAGTTTTGTACCCAATCGCTTTGGGTATGCTATGCTGTCGTGTGAGGACCATGTACACTACTGTAGGAAGCAATTTTTTATTGGGGGGAGGGGGACAATTAGTCAGGGGCGATTATCAGCTCATTATTTTCCCCTCAAACTTTACAAATTATCGCTAGTTTACAAATAATTTGGGGGCTGAAGCCCGTCCCCCCCCTCCCCCCGGTGTCTACGGCCCTGCATGTAGTGACTTTATACTGTGGGCTAGAAATATAGTTTAGACGCAATATATTTTAGACGCAATATATTTTAGATGAAATATATTGAGACATGGGCTAGCAATATATTTTCGTCACATGACACGACATGACATGATCAACAACAGTGTAGCAAATCCAAGGGTGGGTTGACTACAAAATTTTTGTAGTTCGCTATAACTACAGCTACTTCAAAAATATGTAGTCCGCTACAACTACTGCTACTTTTGAACAAAGATAGTTCGCTACTGACTACAGCTATTGCTTAAAAAATGTATCAAACTATTTTGCTGTTTCGCTATTCTATATATAGTTTTACTGTATTTGGAGCATCTACTAACTCAGGCTGTAATGTAACCTATATATAACAAGTCTACTTATGAGTGGCAAAAGTAAACACAAATTAACAATTTTGTAAGCACTACAGTGTTCAGGAGTGCAAATTAACTATTGAGTATTGATTTTAAGCAAACCGTGTCTCAATATCATGCTATTTTATCAAGTTGCTAACAATTTTAAAAAGTAGCGAATAGCGATTCGCTGTTTGAAAAGTAGTCAACTACTTCGCTACTTTTAGGCAAAATGTAGTTCGCTATAACTACAGCTACTGTTTCAAAAAAGTAGTCAAAAATTACTGGCTATTTGAAAATTGTAGTTCGCTACAGTAGCGAACTACAACTACTTTGCTACTACCCACCCTTGAGCAAATCAAAGCACCTGGGTTCATATGGCTGACTGTTGACTGGATTACTTTTTAGAATGTTTAGTTATGGAGTTTTTGGCAAATGTTGTTACAGCTGATGTTTTGTATGAGAAGTTGCTTTCATCCTTAAAAGTGATAACTACAGGTTAGACATATATCATATGAGGTCATTATTTGCTGGTATGCACACAATACTAAGGGGGAGGGCTGTTAAAATGTGGTACTTTTTCTGCATGTCTATAATTGTTTAACCCATTGAGTGGCAGCACTTTCCCCTGATGGGTAAAATCATCTGGCATTAGACAGAGTAAAATGATAAAGTAGAGTGCATTGGGTCATTCCAGAAAACATCCATACCACCCCCACGGAGGAAATAGGAAGTTAACCCCCCAACCCCCTTCGGATGTCCTAATACATTTACTATTATCAGAAACAATTGTTTCTCCACTCCCCCTCCGGACGGCAGAAATTTCCTCCATGGGGGGAGTGTGGATCTTTTCTGGAACGACCCATTAGATGTAACTGATTAACTGGACACATCGACAGGAAGTCTGATTTACTTGTCTGGTGTTAGACAGAGTAAAATGATAAAGTACTGTGCATTAGGGCACAGTGTGACTAAATCGATTAATTGATCGATGTTATTTTTATTTTTGTGAGAGGCCGGGTGATGAATGATGGAGTGGCAGTGTATGACCACATCATATGTTCTACGGGATTTCTTCCTGAACAGTGGAAACAAACTATTCATTGTATTTTGTTGTTTTCATCTCTTTTAGGTTGTTCAAAGTGAGTATAATATGATAGTCTGTGTTGCGCTGGATTTTGAGCAAAACTGTAAGATTAGCTACAAATAGAATATTTATGTTTTACATTATATGTCTAGCGACAGGATATTTTACTTGCCAAAGAATCTTGGATGTTAATGGTTAACCAAACTATCTACTCATGTCTCTGTTAATTTATTAAATGGCAATGTGTGTCATTGTCCTGCATTATTAGAAGATGTATAAATCTATTTTTCTCACCAATAATTATATTGTATATATACATTAATAGTTAATTGTGTTACTCTCTCTATTGCCAGGCATCTTAACCAATTTAGAAAGCCTATTATTTGACATAAATGTCTTAAATCATTTCTTCTCAATCAGTTTAGATGACATCCTTGGTGGTGGTTTATATTCTGGAGAAGTGAATGAGATCTTTGGTTCACCAGGTGTGGGTAAAACACAGGTAAATGTTCATGCACCCTTGCATGTACTCCAACTTCAACCTTATCTCCTCTGCAGCCCCCACCTACACTGGGAAAAAATGTGCAATCCATACTATGATTGCACCACTAAATCCATAGTATATCCATAGTATTTCGATACTATATCCATACTATGGAAATATCCAATTATTA
The DNA here is from genome assembly GCA_902702795.2 of Paramuricea clavata. NCBI lineage: Eukaryota > Metazoa > Cnidaria > Anthozoa > Malacalcyonacea > Plexauridae > Paramuricea > Paramuricea clavata. The sequence goes on from CACRXK020001456.1 coordinate 35,307, forward strand.
TGGATAATTAAAAATCCATTCTATTTCCAATAAAGGTCCATACATTCTATGGATTTTCAATTTTTTTTTCCAGTGCTTATTAGTCAGGACCAGTGGACCACTATAACCACAAGTATGTTGTTTTCTAGAGCTGTCTTAGCGTTGCATGTCATGTTGCTGGTACTCTCTTCAAGAATGTTGTTTACATTGATACTGGTGCAGGATTTAGCAGTAAACGTATCCATGAAGTTCTGACGGAGAAATGTGTAGACAACAGCACAATGGTCAGTCATACTGTTAGTCTAATGGCTTGTTTAGTTTAGGTTTCCTCCTGTAGTAACACTGGATCAATAAGAGATAAACCTTACTGGACCTCTAGGGAGAACAGTTTAGAACTGATAGAGCTATCTAGTATAAATAAAGTTAGTTTAGTTTAGGTTTCCTCCTGTAGTAACACTGGATCAACAAGAGATGACCCTTACTGGACCTCTAGGGAGAACAGTTTAGAACTGATAGAGCTATCTAGTATAAATAAAGTTAGTTTAGTTTAGGTTTCTTTCTGTAGTAACACTGGATCAATAAGAGATGACCGTTACTGGACCTTTAGGAAGAACAGTTTAGAACTGATAGAGCTATCCGGTATCAATAAAATTAGTTTAGCGTAGGTTTCCTTCTGTAGTAACACTGGACCAATAAGAGATGACCCTTACTGGACCTCTAGGAAGAACAGTTTAGAAGCTATCCAGTATAAATAAAGTTAGTTTAGTTTGCTTGTTAATTTCCTGTTATTATTACAGAACTATGTCAACCCTATGACGAGAATACAATGTGTTAAAACATTTGAGATATTCCATGCTCTCTTCGTTCTGGAGGAACTCAAAAAGTGTCTTTCGTCAGAGGTTTGTACGTGATCTTATAGTACCAGAAAAAACGTAATTCTTTATATTGTTATATTGTATCCGGGCATCGATAAGGGGTGTAATAATTACTACAGGGGTCTGGGACCATTTCTGTTTTCCATGAAGGAAGATGCTTTTTACGAAGATGTGGTTTTGGTGGTTTTTGACAGTGTCGCTTCCATTGTCTCACCAATATTAGGAGGACCAAAAAGCCAGGGACATGGTGCGTGTTCATAGATTTAAAAAAAATTGACATGCGCGTATATTGCCCGGATGAAACGAGGATGAGAACATGAGATTTGGCAGTCATACGACCTTGGGCTTGGTTAGCTGTTCTTAATGCTTTCCCAACGCTATCATGTATTCTATTGAAGTTAAAAAATAGTTGGAACACTCACCAAACCTTTGTTTTGTTAATCTAGAGCTTGAAATCTCCCCTGTAACCAGGGCGCGATAATTCAAGATTTTTAGTCGTACCTGACTGGTACGCCAATGGTTGTTACCGCGTACTTGCACTAATACAAACTCAGTTCTCAATGTGTACTTGGTCATTAAAATAAGGTTCATAAAGTACAGGTTTCTGAAACGTACGTTCAGATAACGAGGAAGAAAAAGAACCACAATTGCATATACAAACAATCGACTCCAACATTTCTTTGTGCCATCATTCCAATCATGTTTCATGTCAAGACATCTCAGACACATGACATGATATATACCAACTAAATTACGGTATTGAATACCTTGGGCTTGGAAATGTCATGTGATACCAGCAGAAGTTAAGTGCGCAGATAGCAAGAGTTCCGCGTACCTACGTGGTACTTGCCTGAAAACAAAGAAGTACCGGTATACCAGACCGTAATATTGGCGTACCTCCGGTACATAAGTACGCGAATTATCACACCCTGCTGTGACAATGCGTGACTGGTGTTTTGTACTCGGGTGAATATGATGTTTGTGATGTTACTCTGAGTGTATATCCACACCGGGCAAGCTCGAAAAATATGCCTGGCCACGGTGGGAATCGAACCTACGACCTTTGGAATACTAGCCCAATGCTCTTCCAACTGAGCTACGCGGCTGCCAACCTGCAGTCTCATCAACTCTCATCCTCGTTTCATCCTGGGCTTAAGCCAGTGAAAGGTAAGCCAGTTTCCTACTTCAATCGTACCGAAACGTAGCGTATTCCTTTGTTTCCTGAGCGGTGGTGTGGACCTAATGACTTCGACACAAAAGAAAATGCTACGTTACGGTTGAAGTGGAAAACAGGCTTTATATTTTGAAAGAATTCCATAGTATGGATTCCTGATCATTCTGCTGTAGGTCATGGAATGATGGTCCGTCTTGGTCGAGCATTGAAATCTTTAGCTTATGATTATAATGTGGCTGTTCTGGTAGGTCTATAAAATGGCATGTATATATATATATATATATATATATATATATATATATATTTCATAGAATTTTGGTAACTTGCTTCCTTTGTTTCACATGCAAATATCACGGTGTGACATCACATCGCATAATGAGTTTTCAGAAAAGTATAGTTTTCTTGACGAATACGTATCTAAAAAACTTTAAAATTGTCAAAATTGCCCTGGTATATGTATTAATTTCATAACTGGTAATTAACCCTCTGTATTTGTTTGTAAAAATATTTTATCATGGTAAAATATTGCGTTTTCAAAATGTCATTATGTGATGTGATGTCACACCGGTGATATTTGCATATGAAACAAAGTTGAATATTTTGCAAAGGAAGCAAGTTACCAAAATTCTATAAAAGAATCTATTAAGTCATTTTAAGTGATCTTTACAATGCAATCATAAACATTCGGGTGACATTTCGTGTCATGGCACTTTAATGAATTATGACTGTAAAACTCATCCAATCTTGCCCTTCATTACAATTACTTAAACGTTTCTTTCAAAACATTGCATTAAAAGGGTACTTGACACAGAGATGAATGGCTATCACTGTTTCAATTTCGCAGAAAAACTTTCTTGCGAAGTGTAGACCCCAAGTGTTTAATGCCTTGTAAGGGACAATAATGTCCTATTGCATTCTACCCCTGCCTCACGGCAAATCTCTTAATAATAAGCAACCCAAAAAATGTCAAATTTTCACTTTGATCTATCATTGAAACTTTCCCAAGGGGAGGTGCATGATTTTTCAGGGGAGGTGTAAAAATTCTAAGGGGAGGTGCAAAACAATCTCAGGGGAGGTACGCACCTTCCCTCAAAATCCGGTCATGCATGGTCGGGAAGTTACTAACTTCACTAACTTTACCGACGAAAAGGCTTCGCTGGAAACGTCGACGTTTTCCTTGTATTTATCAGGCAGTTGAATCCATCTCAATCCCAAGGGTGGATAGTAGCGAAGTAGTTGTAGTTCTCTACTGTAGCGAACTACAATTTTCAAGTAGCCAGTAGTTTCTGACTACTTTTTTAAAAGTCTTAAAACAGTAGCTGTATAGTTATAGGGAACTACATTTTGCCTAAAAGTAGCTAAGTTGTTGACTACTTTTTAAACAGCGAATCGCTATTCGCTACTTTTTAAAATTGGTAGCAACTTGATAGAATAATATGATATAATTTATATTGGGGCATGATATAGACACGGTTTGCTTAAAATCAATACTCAATAGTCAATTTGCACTCCTGCACACTGTAGTGCTTACAAAAAATGTTCCTTTGTGTTTATTGTTGCTACTCGTAAATCGATTTGTTAAAGGTTACGTTACAGCCTGAGTTAGTAGATGCTGCAAATACGGTAAAACTAAAAAATATAGCGTAGCGAAATAGCGAAATAGTTCGCTACATTTTTTAAGCAGAGACTATAATCAGTAGCGAACTACCTTTGTTCAAAAGTAGCAGTAGTTGTAGCTGACTACGTATTTTTGAAGTAGCTGTAGTTATAGCGAACTACAAAAATTTTGTAGTCAACCCACCCTTGCTCAATCCTCAACAGAGACAGTTCGAGTTTATATCACTACTAAAATCCCATGCTTTAAAAGTAACCCAACGTTTACTTGTTTATCTCTTCAGTTCACAAACAACGTTGTATCAGACTCGAACAGTTCCTATACAAAACCAGCGCTGGGTATATCATGGTCTCATATGCCTAACACCAGAATATTTTTGCATCAGAGCGAGCAGAACCCTCCACAAAAATTTATGAAAATTACTAAAAGTGTTCGAATGGTAATAGACTTTACTTTTTATCGCACTTTTGTTTCAATGGCCTCGTTTCCATGTTTGTCTGTTTTATTAATGCAGGAACACATGAAGGTTATATTAACTACACAGAGTTCCAGGGGTTGGGGGGGGGGGGGTTCGGGGGCATGCGCCATTGGGCCAACAGAGATATAAACAGTACAATCTATTCAACAATTTCGCCCATATTCTAAAAGCTCACTCACAGTCACACTCAATGAGTGGAGGTTCAATCTGAACTTCCCTTGTTTATTTACACGTGTTTATTTTATGTATATAATTTGCATAAATAATTTACTTCCGTCAGATTTTCAGCCATTTTTTTTGGAAAAGCAATAGGTAACTATTGCTTTTCCCAAGAAAATGGCTGAAATCTGACGGAAGCTCCGAGCAGTCTGCTCAACTATTGCCTCAGGGAAGCAACCAGAATGCTCAAAGGCCATTTTTCAATACTGAAATTATATGATATAAAATATCTCGCACTGAAAATGGACAGCATAAACTGCACAATAATGCTCAGTGGAAACCATTTATTACTTCGTTTTTCGTTTTCAGCCATTACAAGACAGTGTCCCTATCTCAATCAACGAATCTGGTTTGCATTAAGACAGTAGGTCAAAGTAGGACTTGTAGGGCTTGTTCAGGGTGTCCACGGGCCTTGAAAATCCTGCCAGGAACGTCCTTGAATTGGAAAAAAATCATTCCAGGACTGGAAAGTCCTTGGAAATCAGCAGAAGTCCTGGAAAGTCTTGGAATTAATTTCCCTAACCTCCAGCTGTGCCAACATTAGTGATTTTGATTAAAATTACTGAATAAAGTGAATTATTTACGGCAAATCCGTGCCCGATTTTCAAAGATTTTTCCCAGTTCTAGGTCCTTGAATTTACTGAAAAAGGGCCTTGAAAGTCGGGAAAAATCCTTGAATTTCACCTTCACCAAAGGGTTGACACCCTGTTTATTACTCGTTACAAATTACTTCAGTTTATACTACTTTACTACTACTGTATTACTCGTTTTATCACTATCTATGTTATCCATTCTATTTATCGTTTTTATCTCTATCTTTATTACTCGTTTTTATCACCGCTGTTGTTTTGTGTGTGAGCGTGCGTATGTGTGCTATGTGTATTTAGTATAATTATACAGAGGTGATTATTGAAAATTCTCCACGCTGATTGGTTGCCGTTGAGGTGATTATAACGCGATGATCACCTAAGCGATTTTCGAAATGGCGGCCGAAGCCGTTTTGTCAATTAAATGACGAAGAAATGCTTATTTTTAATTTTTTTCAAAATAATCACCTATATATGAAATCATACTAAAACAATTATTCACCTCATAGGCTCAGTGATTATCGTGAATAAAAACCTCGACTTTGTCTTGGTTTTCATTCACCGATAATCACCTCGCCTTCGGCGAATAATTGTTAAATAATTGTATATATAATAAGATAATTGAACGGCCTTGCATGGGAACTTTTTAAAGAGTCCCGTTCGTACATCGCCATTTTTGGATCTAACTTAAAAATGCCTACGTTTTACTATGTAAACATTCACTTTTTTGCATGTTTGTATATAGATTGATCCAAATAAATTTGTTAAATCAAACAACTGCTTTGCCACCCAAGTCTTGGCTTTTTTATCTTTGCATATCATTCTATGCTTACATTATCAGAAGAGTGAAATGTGAATTGGCTTGATGTGCAGGACATGAAGGGAAGTCCTATATCGTCCATATCGAAACTAATTAACATGCCTCTTGTAAAGTGACACTTAGTTAGGGAAATTACGGAATTCATTAGCAAATATGTACTTTTTAACAATTTATGATGTGAAGCCCCCGTCAAACTAGAATGACAGTTGATGAAAGTTGCCAGAATTGTTACAGGGGCCATTTCAAGTTCTAGATGAACAAAATAGAGGTTTGACGAGTGTTCCAACTGTGTGAAAACAAACCAAGATCCTGTGACTGACTGACTGACAACTCTCATGCCTCTCGTTTGACCACATGTGATTTCCGTATGTCGGGCTGTAATCCTATACCTCTAATCTTTATTGGCATTATAATCTTACCCAACTCAAATTCCAGGAAAAATGTTCGAGTATTGGTTTCCGCTAGGAGCTTTTTGGGGACTTTGACTGTGATTCCGAAACAGGATTTGACCAAAAAAATCTGTTAGTAATATTTTTAGATATTTTGTCAGTAAAAGGAAAAAGAAGGCATGGCGGGATATGTATTAAATATGGTTAGAAATGGTACTTGGGTATTAGACACACTGTGCTATGGTACCGTTCTCTGCTCTTGGTATCATCTGGTGTTGGTCAGAACGCAAGCTGGTCAGAAAGCGGCAAAAGGAAGGAACGAAGGTATATAGTTAGAGACCTTGAGATTGACATTTACCGCAGACCGCAATTGGCAAACTTGAAATCGTTTTTTCAGAGGGCATGAATGCCTGGCTACTTGCCACTTTGACTTGGCTGTCGAAATGCGACTTGACGTTTGCGGTCTGCCGTCGTAACTGACGTGAATCGTCAGGTTTCTATTACTCTTACAAATTGAGCTTCACTCAACATCGTACATCGATCAACTACTCTTTTCATGTTATGTATTTGCCTTGTATTAGATCATTTAGATGGCGACTAAATAAAATTGCGAGATCTAAGCCTGTATTCTAAAAGCACACTCAGTGAGTGGAAGTTCAATCTGAGCTTCCCTTGAGTGTCAATGCTGTTTTTGAATAGCTGGAGGGTGAGCAGTCACATAGTAAGGTATGACACTAACGCCTGTATTCTAAAAGCTCACTCACACTCGATGAGTGGAGGTTCAATCTGAGCTTCTCTCGAGTGTCATTGCTGTTTCTGAATAGCTGGAGGGCTAGTGTCATACCTTACTCGGTGACTACTCACCCTCAAGCCATTCAAAAACAGCATTGACACTCAAGGGAAGCTCAGATTGAACCTCCACTCACTGAGTGTGAGTGAGCTTTTAGAATACGGGCGTTAGGTCTGTTTCAAACGTCGCGCTTCTCATGTGCCGAACGCCTTAGAAACAATAGATAATGAGGCATTTCAGCTGATTATCTAATCAGTGTTTTAATGCGTTCGGCACATGAGAAGCGCGACGTTTGAATTTTGAAACAGGCCTAACCCTCCAGCTATTCAAAAACAGCATTGACACTCAAGAGAAGCTCAGATTGAACTCTTTGAGTGTGAGTGAGCTTTCAGTATACAGGTGCTAGTTTCATTTTCTCGCTCCCATATACATGTCAACATTTCTGAAGTTAACTAGTCATGGAAGAAGTTATTTCGATGACCTCAGAATGACATTTCGTCAAAACGTTTCTCTTCAAGATTGGTTTAGAAACGAACTTGGAGTAGGGTTAGGTTAGGGTTTCGGTTAGGATCAGGGTTAGAGTTGGTGTTTGGAACAGGGTTAGTGTTAGTAAAACCATTGCTTTGTTACGTTTTGTCACTCTGAGGCCAGCGAAATAACCTCTTCCGCATCCTACTGCCCAGTATCGCTTTCTGAAACTATATACCCACGAATTCAAACATCGCACGGTCTTGTGCAGCCGGTATTGACAGGAATGCAAGACGTTGCCAAGAACTTATACGTTTTGTAGCCACTAGGGGGGGGTATACTAACTTCCCGATGTATTTTTCAGGTAGTTGAATACCTTTCAATCCGAATCTTTCTTATTCAAACATTGCCCCCAACCAACACCAGAAAATTAACTTGTTATTTTATTTTGTTTTAGTAGAAAGAAGCAAAGCCAAAGGACGATAGTGTGGTTGCTACCGTGTTTTCAGAACGATTATCGAAAGAAAGTGATAATTACCACACAGCGATATAGGAAGAACTCATTCCATCAAGTGAAAAAGGTAAGCTAGAAACCGGACAAATCTTAAACTCGGATGAAACGAGGATAAGAGTGAATGAGAGTGGGCAGTCACGCGATCTTGGTTAGCTGTTCTTAAATTATGCGGAACCAACACTATCATATATTCTGTTGATGTTAAACCATAGTTGGAACACTTATCGAACCTTCAGTTTGTTAATCTAGAGCTTGAAATGTCCCCCGCAATAATGCGTGACTGCATGCCATGACCCTCATCAACTCTTGTTTGACCAGTCTTTTTTTTCATTTTGATATGCAAGTACACTCGGAATCCCCGGAAGTACGTGAATTTATAAACCTAATTTCAGTTTCAATAATGTTCCCTGACAGCAGTCCAGCTGTGCACCATGTGTTTTACGGTCAAAATATATCAGTCTATTTTTTTTAATTTTTGTTTTTTTCCCCATGTACTATAAATTTATTTATGATTTATTACAAAATCTTTAAAGATTTCGGGCTAGAGACGTACTAGAAATCTTGATATTTAGGCCCCCAGTTAATGGCATTTGTAGTGAATTACATAATTATTTACATTTATGTAAAATCAGAGTAATGATTTGAAGTAAACAGCTATTTCAATTGAGGTTGTCCCCGAGCAAAGCGGAAAACTCGAATACGAGGGGGAATGGCTTGCTGGGAATGGCTAAAAAATTATTAATGAATTTTTTAGCGATTCCCAGCAAGCCTTTCGCGCTCGTATTGGACTTTTCCGCTTTGCTCGGGGACAACCTTAACTGAATAGCTGTTTACACTATATTCCAGGTGATCTCGGAACTGGGAAAAGGCCTGGCACTAGCTGTAAAATAGAAATCCATTTCTGGTTTAAAATTACTCAATATCTCATTAACGGTATTAGATTTCTATCTCAAATTTGTCCCAGATATTCATTTCCCTGTTCAAGACACAGACACAAAGTTTCAAACAGTTTCACAAAAGAATCAGGGCGTGACAAGTGATTAAAGGTACGAAACTGTATTTCAATTCTGTTGCTAGTCCCAGTCCTTTTGCTCACCGTCAGATCACCTGGTTTATAAGAGAGAAAAAAGAAGGGGAGTGTTCTTATATAAATGAATACTAATGTTGGCGATGCATTTGAATTCAATCTAGCTTATAAAGTTTGAGCTACAATTTACCGAAGTATATGTTGTATCAGTATAATAGTATGCTTTATTATATAAACATAAGTGTTATATAGAGTTTTTGGCCACTGAGAAAAATCGTATTTAAATACACGTAAAAATACGATATTTTTACGTGTGAAAATATTTTTGCAAGCCAATCAAAAAGCGCGTAGGAAATATGTTTGACCAATCAGAGAACTTGTTGTAAAACGCATTGCCACGGATGTTTTATTGTTTTTCAATTATCGCTTTTCAATTATTGCTTTTCTGTAGAAATTATCGCTTTAAAAAGACTGTCTTTATATAATGATATAATAAACAGAAAAATACATGGATGCTTGGAAATACCAGATTTATTTCTTGTGTTGAACATGATATCTCACTCGTGAAATATCATGTTCAACACTCGAAATAAATCTGGTATTTCCGTGCACCCATGTATTATTCTCTATTTATAGAATGTCTTATATGTTAGTGACTGTATATGGTAAAAAATGTTGTTTAATTTGTTTTTTGAAGGTGTTGTAGGATTAAATTTTGTTTCTCACTAAATCCATACGTCAACTCCTTTATTTGAGAGAGACAGAGAGTGTGTTCTGCACGTGTAAAAACGCTGAGCCCACTGTTTAACATGATTGAACATGAATGTTTTGCTGCCAACGTTGTTCACACTTGTCAACAACATTGAACAATGTTGTTGAGCCTGAATTGGGTGTAAGTTACTGTAACAATATTGTTCAATTGTGTTGCCAACTGTGAACAATGTGGGCAGCAAAACATTATCAATCCTGTTTTCATCAACTATTGCAAGAACCTGATCGTTTTAATTTTTAGCCGTGTACATAATTGTCCTTTTATAACATTTGTGAAGTTTTGATGCGTTTCTTGTGTTACTATATGTTCATGAATTTGGTTGTTTGCTAATAAAATCTGAATTTTTAAAAAATCTGGTAATTATTAAGGTGGTGGTATCGAAACATAAATAAGGCAGTTGCTTATTTTCGTCGGAATATTTCAGCACATTAAGCACTTTCGATAATTAGGCCACGAATAATTATCCGGAAAGGCTGTATTTTTTAACTAATTTAGTGTTAAGATATACAGCTATTTCAATTAAGGTTGTCCGCGAGCAAAGCGGAAAAGTCGAATACGAGCGTGAAAGGCTGCTGAGAACCGCTTTGAAAATTCATTAATTTGTTAACGATTCCGGCAGCAGCCTTTCGCGCTCGTATTCGACTTTTCCGCTTTGCTCGTGGACAACCTAATCACTGAAATAGCTGTATTTAACAATTATTCGCCGAAGGCGAGGTGATTATCGGTGAATAAAAACCGAGACGAAGTCGAGGTTTTTATTCACGATAATCACCGAGCCTGAGGTGAATAATTGTTTTAGTATAATTTCATGGGTGATTATTTAGAAAAAAAATAAAAAATAGACATTTCTTCGTCATTTAATTGACAAAACGGCTTCGGCCGCCATTTTGAAAATCGCTTAGGTGATTATCGCGTAATAATCACCTCAACGGCAACCAATCAGCGTGGAGAATTTTCAATAATCACCTATGTAATTATACTAAATACCATAATCGATTCAGACGGTTAAGATATACCAATAGTTGATTCAGTCTTAAGGTCCATGCACACCGGACGCGATTCGACAACGCGACGCGATTTTTCGATTTTCACTGAACGATAACTTTGATCCTATTTTAAATTTTCCAAATATTTAGAAGCGTTATAACATTTTGAGTTATTTGGTCTACATATATCTTTTACAACTTGCTCTCATTGGCTGTTTTATTAACTTTCAAAAACTAAAAAATCGCGTCGCGTTGTCGACTGATCGCGTCCGATGTGTCTGGACCTTTAAGATATATCCATATATAGTTGATTCTGCGTCCAAAGGTCCGCTTTGAGCCCATTTTCCACTAGGAGTAGACGAATTTCTTCGCGCGAACAGTAAAAAGTAGGAACTGATCCAACTTTTTCGCGGCGAATTTTTTCGCTGACCAATCACATTGCCAAGATTTGTTTTTCGCTTCGCGCGAACAAATTCGCAAAGTGGAAAATCGGCTTTACACTTGCAATGGACCTATTCCCTAATGACCAACATTTTGATCTAGACAAACATTTCACCACAGCTTGAAAAAGCATCACAAAATTAGTAATATTCCTAAGTTTCGTTGCGAAATGTTGTAAAATGCGGATAATATAGCACTGCGAAGTTTGCAATTTTCAGTCATTTTGTATTACGCGCACGGGAAATTGATACCGCTTTCTGAAAAAAGGTATCAATTTCCCGTGCGTAATGACTGAAAAACGGCAAACTTCGCAGGGCTATATTATCCGCATTTTACAACATTTCGCAACGAAACTTCGGAATATTACTAATTTTGTGATCCTCTTTCAAGCTGTGATGAAATGTTTGTCTAGACTTGTCAAGATCAAAATTTTGTTCATTAGGGAATTGACCATTTGCGTAATAGACTAAATTTTGAACTAAACAAGTCTAGACAAATATTTCATCACAGCTTGAAGGAGCATCACAAAATTAGTAATATTCCAAAGTTTCGTTGCAAAATGTTGTAAAATGCGGAAAATATATAGCCTTGCGAAATTTGCAATTTTCAGTCATTTTAGATTACAAACGGGAAATTGACAGCTAAGCCCCAAACCCTTCGAGGCTGTCAATTTCCGGTTTGTAATCTAAAATGACTGAAAATTGCAAATTTCGCAAGGCTATATTTTCCGCATTTTGCAACATTTTGCAACGAAACTTTGAAATATTACTAAATTTGTGATGCTCTTTCAAGCTGTAATGAAATTTTTGTTGAGATCAAAATTTAGTCTATTACGCAAATGGTCAATAGGTCCATTGTTGCTGCGATATTCTTCTCCTGATGGATGTGAACGAGTGAATGAGTAATGAATGTTCAGATGAGGGTATATATACTCAGAATATTTATAACTCTCCCACTCGTTTTATACATGCATCAAAATTAAGACGAAAATCACACGAGAAATTGCAACAAAATTTGCAAATTTCCTCTCTATCCCTTCATGTTTCTAGGCTGCTTAGCTATAAGTGTGCTGATAAGATTAGCTTAAAGGGGCAATGTCATCAAAATTTTTATTTTTTTAAACGAAAATGCTCTTAAAACTGTATAATAATTTGTTTTGAAGATTTTTGTTCCCATGCTTAGTTCTTGAGAAATTTCATTTTATTTGCTGTGTTGGTGTAGTGTACTCAGGTGAGTATGATGTTACTCTGAGTAACATCACAATGATCTTATTTACCTGAGTACGCTACACCAACGCAGTAAATATCATGATTATTAGATTACACTGATATCGAAGGAACTAGACTCAGTTTCGAAATATCACATACTCGAACAGACCTGACCGCGCGTAGCTCAGTTGGCAGAGCATTGGGCTGGTATTCCAAAGGTCGTAGGTTCGATTCCCACCGTGGCCAGGTATATTTTTCAAGCCTGCCCGGCGTGGATATACACTCAGAGACACATCACAAGCATATTTCATTTTGTTTGTAACCATGTGACGTCATTTACTCAATTACATATATAATGAGATACCAGTAATGGTTGCATGTGTATCTTTGCTACTTTTTATCAAAATCTTTCGAAAGGTGCGGCGCGTTTGTTAATTTAACCTACATCATTAAGCACACTGTTTTTTTTTAAACAAATCCATCAAAATAGCAAAGATACACAACAATTACTGATATCTCATTATATATGTAATTGAGTAAATGACGTCACATGGTTACAATCAAAATGAAATATCTCAAGAACTAAGGATGGGAACAAAAATCTTCAAAACAAGTTATTATACAGTTTTAAGAGCATTTTCGTTTAAGAAAATAAAAATGTTGATGACAGTGCCCCTTTAATTTATCTAACCAATGGAAAACAAACACAGGAGACAGGATGACTTTCGAACCCTACGCAATTTGCATAATGTCCGTGTTTCGCGTTCAAGCGGGTGACATATGAAACCGAATTATCCGAGCACAGCTGACATTACGAATCCTGTGAACAACTATAGACCTGACGACGTCCAGTTCAGTATTTATACGTGAAACTACTAATGTCTAAAATTGGAAAAATTAAGTCATTTTATATCTGTTTACATCAGGAAATATGTCAAACATCTAATTATCAAAGCGCGCGCATTTATGCAATGAATTGCTCGCCCATTCAATTTCGCGCACAGGAATTAACCTCTGGCATAATATGCGCCCACGTCCTACGCTGGAACAAGACGGCGAAAATACAAAACTCTTGCGCAAAACTGGTATATTTCAGAAGTTTCAGTTCTTCAAAATCAGTTTCTCAATACATTTTCTCCTTCTCTGCGGTGTGATTTGTTAAAGTCTGACCAAGTCTATTCTAATAGATTGATTATGTTGTTTACATGCTCGCATTGCTCGACTTGTTGATGTAACGAGTTGCGTCTAGTTTAAGCATTCTGCTGATGCGGAATTTCATTGACACCCACGACAGGATTAGCTTATTTTGCCATCGTGTATTTATAGTTGTATAAAATGAATATCGTCCGCATTTACTTTAGTGCGTGTTGGTGAACTGGTGAGTCAACGGCGACGGACAACGGTCACAAAGTTCGACTATTTGGCGAAACAGGAAAGTTACTCAAGTTTCTAACTAACCTCAGGTAAAGGTTTAGACTATGAAAGTTTCTGTGGCACAGTAGGAATTTTGCATAGCTAAATTTTTGAAGGATTTGTAAGAAATGTTTGAGGCCACTGAAATTTACGTAATTACCTATATGCAAAATTCCTACTGTGGTCACAGAAACTTAGATGTAGTGTAAACCAGTATTAAATAATCTCAAACGGAATTTTGTATATTTGTCCGTAACAATGAAATTACAAATAAACAAATGCATGTTTATTATTAATAAAGAAACTTTTCAATATATTTATGCGGATATATTACTGCCGGGTACAGAGTGCTAGCTCCAAGTCCTGTTATTAGTGTTAAGCATTTTGAGAGAACGGTTTTTTATTGGGGGAGCAATAAGGGAGTTTGACTCTACCAAACGGCTCGGGTTTTCTCCAGGCAGGGGCGTAGGAAATATCAAAAGGTTGGGGAGGGGGGGGGTGCGGCTTCGAGGGGCACTTTTGGATAATGAAACCTAAAAAATTTTCTCGGGAATGTTGGCGACGGGGGGGAGGGGAGGAAAACAATTTTGCAATCATATCATATTTCATGCTTAATTAATATAATACATTTGCCCAAATTTCGAAATGCAACGTACAATCAACGTTTTTGACCACATTTAAAAAAAAAAACAAAAAAAAAACGACCAAAAGTTAAATTTATTTGTTTCATGGACATTTATTTATTGAAGGGCACTTTTCCCAAGAATTGCAGGTTATTTTCTGAACAACATTTTTCACGAAGACGAAGGGTACTTTGCCACCGGAGAGAAGACACTTTTTGTGTCTTCTGAAACTTAGGGGCCTAGGCCCCTTTCCCCTCCCGTTCCTACGCCCCTGTCTCCAGGAGTCCAGGTACTCCAATTTTCTCCCACAAGCTGCTCCATTTACTGTTTGGAGTACTCCGGATTTTCGGAACACTGATGGAATGGAACAGAAGAGAGTCACATGACTGTTCTGAACTGTTATGACTACCCCGATTTTCGAGTAGTACGTGTTAGGGTTAACCGCTATATTTTCGAGTAGTACGTGTTAGGGTTAACCGCTATATTTCGACATATACTTATTATATGCTATTTGAACGCCAGGGTTGGGCAAAATCAACGAGTAAAAACGTTGCAAAAGCATATACGTAGATGTACAAATAACAGCGAATCATTATACGCTTTATTATGCGAATAACTAATTAATATAGTAATGCATCGTTGCACGCATATATATGATAAACTCGACACTGTTCCAGAACACCGTGTGCACTCCATTTTATACCGTTCCAGAACAATGTTCTAAATGTTCTAGAAGAGTAAATGGAGCAGCTTGCCACAGTATCAAAAGAGCAATAAGCCGGACAGGGTGGGATGAAATTTCGAACTTACGTACCGGAATTACAACAAACACAGCAACAACCAGCGTTGGACACACCGGGTCCGGAATTACAACACAGCAATAACCGGCGTCACGACCA
Source organism: Paramuricea clavata (assembly GCA_902702795.2). Taxonomy (NCBI): domain Eukaryota; kingdom Metazoa; phylum Cnidaria; class Anthozoa; order Malacalcyonacea; family Plexauridae; genus Paramuricea; species Paramuricea clavata. The sequence continues at coordinate 50,584 of CACRXK020001456.1, forward strand.
TGAACGTGATTGTCCGCTTGATATCAATCCCAAGGCTTAAAATACATTTTCAATTTGTGTGGCCTCACAGTGACAAGTCACTCAACTCCCAAAAACAGCCACTCTGAATAGAATTTGTTCTAAACCGTTCCCCCTAGAGATTCATTTCTTATTCAGGGTGAAATAATTCAAGATTTTTAGTACCTTACTGGAAATTTCAGTTAGAGTTGCCTAATACGTGACCGCTCCAACAAGCCAAGCCGCAATTCCTACCATGTGTTTATTTCCGTTGTCATCCAATCCACTCACATGCATAGTTTAAATACTTGTTTATCCTTATTTCTCTATGTTTAAATGAGCAGAACAGTGGTAACTATATAGGCATGTGAGTTATCCCACCCAATCCATTTATTCATTTTGTCACACACATAAAAGAAATACATTTACATAGAGATATAACAATAACAATAACTAGAAAATGCTGTGACAGAAGAAGAAAACAGAAACTAAATTCCAATTGATATTCGACCCCTTAACAATTAATGGATAACGAGATGTACTAGGACAATTATGTAAGAACATATCACAGATTACATGCAACTTAAAATATAGGATACTGTACAACGAATTTTGGAGTAAAATTATCTATGGTGGTGTGTAGGTAAACAGTTTGGCTTTATAATAAGTGTGTAGATGTCGCTTGAAGGTCTGTAGGGAATGGGCGGCTTTGATGTTCGGTGGTAGATTGTTCCAGAGGATGATGGTGCGTGGTAAATAGGATTGTCGGAAGACTGATTCTTGATTTTTGGAGACGATTATGTTATAGTTGTTAGGGTCGAAGTTCCGTGTTGCATAGGGGTTAGTTGCAGGTGTAAGGTATTGGTTAAAGGTGACATTAAGAGGGTTGCATTTGATTTTGTATAATAATGTTAGCTAGGTCATGAAGTTCACGCATATATAATTTAAATAATTGGTTATCTTTGTTCCGTTCTATGTTTACATTATTCAGAACAGTGGTAACTAGGCATGTGAGTTATCCCACCCAATTAGCCTTAATTCTCACGAAGATCTAAATCCGACATTTCTGGGTATTATTTTATAAATAACGTGAAAAATCTAAACGATGTGGAAAATAATTTTTCAAATATTTAACTGTAAATCTATTTATAATGATTATACTTACAGCTATAGTTCTAGAAAGTTTCATTTTCGCTGCTTACTATCCCTGTTCTAAAAATGTTGCAACCCAAAAATGGTGGCGTGAGGAAAGGCTAATTCACTCACATATATAATTGAAATATATTCGGACTGCTTTCGGAATCAAAGCCTGCACTGATTTATTATGATTACAAAAAATTATGATTTTTCTTTGTGTTTTCTTCATGAATTATTAATGTGCTTTTAAGTAATGTTTACAAAACAAGTGACCATGTCCATATGCTCGCACAGATTCAGTCTCCGTTTGCGCACCGTGGGATGCCAATTGACCATTTGCATTATATAGACTAAATTTTGATCTAGACAAAAATTTCATCGCAGCTTGAAAGAGCATCACAAAATTAGTAATATTCCAAAGTTTCGTTGCGAAATGTTGTAAAATGCGGATAATATAGCCATGCGAAGTTTGCCGTTTTTCAGTCATTTTGTATCACGCACGGGAAATTGACAGCCCAATCGGGTGTTGGGGCATCAATTTCCCGTTTGTAATACAAAATGACTGAAGATTGCAAATTACTAATTTTGTGATGCTCTTTCAAGCTGTGATGAAATTTTTGTGTAGATCAAAATTTAGTCTATAATGCAAATGGTCCATTGCAAATGCCGAAATGCGCAATATAACCACAAAGCCAATTGGCATAAATTCCGCACAGTTTCCTCTGAATTCCGTGCAATACATCATGCGATCTCTCAATTTCATATAATTCTGATATTTCTTTTCTTTCATCGCATATACTATTTTCGCTATAAATGAAAGAGGCCGCAAATAATTTAAACTCTTACCACAAAAGTAGGAAGCGGTACGGTATCGGAAGCAGCCGTTATCAAACTGCTTGTTTTTCTAGCTAATTACGCTAACGAATGGGTAGATATATAAATTAGTGTAACACTGTTTTGTATACATTTCAGTTTGTTGCAGTTGTATAGGAGGGTGTACCTGTTATCAGAAGATACTTCGCTGTCTTGGCAGGACATTTTTGTATCATCACAGGTATACATTTGTACATTACATTATTCTGATTCAGCTCACTCCCTATTATTGGGGCTTTTCAATGACCGAATGCATGAAGCGAGGCATCAGAACTATTACGACTACTTATGTTACTTACTTAGCCTAGACTATATTTTAAGTATTTATCAGTTTACAACAATTGAGATATTACTTTTCTGACTGTGTTTATCCTAGCCCTCCCCGCCAGTAATAAAATAGTAATAAAATTAAAATAGTAATAAAAATTAAAATAGTAATAAAAATTCTTGGTTGATTATGATAATGAAGGACGATAAACTATACGGGAATCATATTTCTAAAGAACGAATCATAAACACCGACATATCACTATCGTGTCAGAAAACGAGTCACAAAACGTGGCAAAGAGGGCCTATATAGGGTTCGCACAAAACTTGAAAGTCCTTGAATTTGAAAACAAAAATCCAAGGCAAGGCCTTGCATGAATATCCTTGCATTTGTAAAGAAGTTCTTTAAAGTCCTTAATTAAATTCTTCTTGCTTTAGTTTATGGATATTTTCTGAAATTGTTTGACATTCAAAACGGACATTTTGTTGAATTGATTTTGCATGTTCATATCTGACAAAGCTGTTTGAAATTAACAATTCAACGTCCGACATTTTACTGAATCCTAAGATTTCTAACGCCTTCCCTTCGGTATTTAGTGCTTGAATTTGCTGATGTACAAGGACAACACGAGGCAGGCCTTGAATGTCCTTAAAAAGTCCTTGAATTTGACTCTTCCTGACATGTATGAACCCTGCCTATAACATTTTTCGCAGCTGCCCGTGCATGTTAGGTCTAAAAGTGTTCCTTCAACATTTTCCGAATTAGTACGGTTTTTGTGATGACTTCTGGTTTGATGATTGTCTCACGCAAGAATATACTAAAATCAACAACAAGAGAAAACTTCACTTTTGCTCGCCCACCCAACTTATTTAATACCACGCATGCTCCGTGACTGATTTCGTCGCATTTTGTGAAATAAATTCGTAAATGAGCGGAAAAAACACCCCAAGTGAAAAGTGGGATTTTCAAAACAATGAAAAGACACACTTGTGTCATTGATTGAAGACGCCAATATAGACTAATCCCACGTTATAAAAACCCACACATATGATTGTATTTTAATATTAATGGTGTAAATTTTTTACGCAAATATTACAATCACTGTTGACAATGCATCATGCCAAGCGAACGTAGAAAAACAGTCATGTCGTTTTTACAACCCTTTTAAGTCTGATTCTCATATGTCGCCCGCGGACGTCGGCGATGCCCATTGTCGTTGATCATTGATGAGTAAAATCTTTTGTCTATGTTCCTCTTCACTGATCTCAAACAATAGCATCGCCGACGTCGACGACATATGAGAATCAGGCTTTATCACAACACCACTGCCATCCAGTCACGATCCAGTGATCGAAATGTTTTCTTTTTG